>OY757020.1:49129718-49253704 GCA_963580285.1 Lucinisca nassula
CTTTTACTTGTAATTTCACATGTGGAATGCCCGAGTTAAGCTGAATGGGGAGTGGAGCGAAGCAACTACACTGTAAAAATAGCGTATAGAAATTAAACGTGTTTTATACATGTTTAGATCTAAACATGATTAGAAAAGTGTGTTGTTTCTAAACATGTAATTTGTTTTGCCGTATTTGTGAGTATAAACATGTCAAAAGTCTAAACACGTCTCGGCTGAAATCGATACGATCTGTTTCCCGCGTAGACGAACGCTGAACGGACGCTGAAAGTTGCAGAGCTGCATTGACATAAAATAGAGGTAAAATCATCATTATTCATGTTGTAGTTGTCTATTAGATTTTGTTTCTTTGATCCTGGAATAGTAGAAGATATGGTACGTCCTTCAAACATATTTTTCTTTCAAGGATGAGTGGTATGTTGGTGTTTAGTTCTTAATGTAATTAGTTTTCGCGACTCATATTTTCTTTCTAGATCCAAGATGTGTTCAGCAGACTTACTAATGCCATGTGATAGAAGATTGTGATTGGTAAATTAAACCTGCATATATTCTTTCTTGAATATATTTATATAAACTGCCTAAAACTGCAATAAAAAGGTTAGGAATTGTTGGGGAAAATGCCACAACATGGTCTAAACACGTTTAGCGTAAACATGTTTAAAACCTAAGCATGTAAAATTTAAATATGCTTTAAGGTGTAGTGTTCTTCTTTTCTACCAAAGACATCTTAACCTCCAACATGAACTAACAAATAGTGCCTAATGTATGATTGTACTCTAGTTTCGCAGAGGCTCCCCTTCATTGTGCGAAACTAGAGTACAATCATACAGTGTGCACTATCTGTGAGTTCATGTTGGAGGTTAAGATGTCTTTGCAATCACAATCTTCTATCAAATGGCATTAGTAAGTCTACTGAACACAACTTGGATCTAGAAAGAAAATATGAGTCGTGAAAACTAATTACATTAAGAACTAAACACCAATATTCTACTCATCCTTGAAAGAAAAATATGTTTGAAGGGCGTACCATATCTTCTACTATTCAAGGATCAATGAAACAAAACGTAACAGAAAAACACAACATGAATAATGATGATTTTACCTCTTGGCATATTTAGATTTTCAACATGTTTCTGAGCTAAACATGTGCAGGTATTAAACATGTCACTGTCCTATACATAATATCTTAACACCTTCCTAGACGTGTTTAGAAACGAGACATATCAAAGCGTTAAACGCATAAAAAAAATGGGACAAGAAATGCGTCTCAGAAAGTGTTTAATCTGTAAACACTATTTTTACAGTGTAGGTGGACGAAACGACTAAGGGGGCAAAAAGACCAGGCTTTGTAGGCGAAACAACAAGGGGTGCAAAATGGAGGCGAAACGACCAGAGAGAAACGACTTGGGGGGGGGGGGGGGGTCTTGGGAGCATAGTATCTTGTTACCCCACTAGCCAGAGGTAAAGAAACCAGTTGGATAAACTGGGTGGGACCATAAAAAGATATCGAATCAGGCCCCAGTCACCTGATGAATGTTTCATTTTCGTTTTTTTTATCATATGGCGAAGGACGCACGAGCGTGCGACTTCGTCTTCGCCATATGAACGAGTGTCGGATATTTCACAATATAAAGTAAGTATAACCTCTTTGTATTATATACACCAAGCTTGAGATGTCATGTCATCTCAATGTTTGGTAAAAGTTCCAAATAATTGGTAGCAACGTCTCCAAAATGATCTTTACAGTGTTTAAGGGGACGTTAAACTTCAAATCAAACAAGCAAACCAATACTAAAAAGAACTTACTTTTTCAGTCGATTTAGTCCTTCGCCTGTGCCTGGGCGTTCTTCAGTCGGTTCCATTGTTTAATTTCCCAAAATTGATTGGTTTCAGTGCATCTTTGTAGTACTGTTAAGTTCGCTGAAGACACTACTAAGAGAAGGTAACTCTGCAAGCGGTGGTCTGCCGCCACGAACTCTTTCTATGCGGTTTCTCTTAACCCATATATGCCTAGCGGCCTTTTTTGACATTGGCAAACAGTGTAGACTTTGATCAGACGCCGCGTTCTGCGGCGTCTGATCTGAGTCTACACTGTTTGCTTGAAGTATGTGCATTTCTGCAAAATTTGCCACAAACAAAAAACGAACCTGTCAACCCTATAATTCGAAATGGACCACTCCAAACTTGCTAGATGGAAGATTCCATTGTCATATATGGGTTAACACAGGGAGCTAATTCTTTCCTTTAAGTGAACCCCGAATTCTGTCCTTGATACCAGAAAGAAAAAATCGCCTCCCTTTAACCCTTTTTGTACCAAATGGAATCTTCCACCATATATATAGCAGGAGTCCATTTCAAAATTTAGGGGTTTCAGTTTTTGTTTTCTTCAAAATTGATTTAGAAAATGGCTGAACTTTTAGCAAAACAGTGGAGGCCCTGATCAGACGCCGCGTTCTGTGGCATCTGATCTGGGC
Organism: Lucinisca nassula; assembly: GCA_963580285.1. Lineage (NCBI taxonomy): Eukaryota > Metazoa > Mollusca > Bivalvia > Lucinida > Lucinidae > Lucinisca > Lucinisca nassula. Next base: position 49,132,193 of record OY757020.1, read on the forward strand.
CTGCTTTGTTTGCACGGGTACCCGTTTTGGGGTTTCCGGTACAAAATGGGTTAATCAAGTGTATCCAGACATGTGAAATATCAAATTTTATTACACAAAACAATCAATTTCTGATTGGAAATGGAGAACAAAAATAGTTATTCTACTGTCCATACGATCAGAAACAAGATTTTAATCCGGGATTAGACTAACTATAAATCCCTGTCAGTGTACTTTCACGTTACATATACACGTTTATTTGTATTGGAGTTTAATGACCCAGTCTCGCCCCCGCCCATCGGGGCTTGAAGAAAAAGATGGGCTGCATGATGCTTCCACGCAGAGCTGAAACCAACCGCACACGAGTACTAGGTTCTAGGCATGCCCAGGAAAAGTGGTGCGAGTAGGACCGTCCATGCATATAAACCCTATTAGTTTGATTGGGCGGCAGGGCTTGAGACGTCATTTCATGTCAGTGTCGGGTAAAAGTCCCACAAAATTGGAAGCAACGTCTCCAAAATGACCTACACAATGTTGACGGGGACGTTAAACCTCAAATCAAACAAACAATTAACGGCCCATTCAACAATATTTTAGGTCTTTTTAGCCGGTCAGTTTACCTACCCACAATTTTCTGGGCAGGCTAATACGTAAGCGGTTACCCACTACAGCGCATATTCTTTCGCCAGAAACTGACAACTGCCCTTCTTGAATCAGCGGAAGGGAGAGAATGACCGTAGACTGATTTCATGAGTGAGTGTTTGAGTTTTACGTCCCACCAACAGCTAAGGTCATACGCAGACGGGACATCGGTTTAAAGACTCATCCGAAAGTCTGGAGAAGCCCGGGATCGATCCTGCGATCCCTTGTTTACAAGCGGCGAGTAGCGTAACCACTACACCACGGAGGCTTCTAGAATGATTTCATGATCAATGAGATCAATCCCAACGAAAGAATTTTGCCGACCCCGGAAGGCATCGAACCCGCATCCTCCTGATCACCAGTCTTACGCGCATCCGACTGAGCTGCCGAGACCGCCGTTGCATAGACACATACAAGCCCCGTTATCACCAACTTTATAAAGAGACAGGTGGGGTGTCTATTAATAGAAGAAGACTTCGTGGTATAGTGGTTAAGTTACTCGCCATAAACCAGGGACGTGGGTTCAATATCGGGCTTCTCAAGGCTTACGGATGAGTCTTTAAACCGAGGTCCTGTCTCTATATGACCTTAGATGTTTGTTATACGTATCCCCACCCACAAACCTACACGTACTTGTATAAGGTCTGTAACGGGGAGTATGGTATGGCCCAAATAGTAAATATTCGTTATAAGGGGAGAGGAAAAATCAAGCCAATCGGGAGTCCGAAACATTTAACGAATCGAGGATACACAAAAAGACACACGCATAATCTACAAACTGGGGTGTTCAAACACATATATAATCTACAAACTGGGGTGTTCAAACACATATATAATCTACAAACCGGGGAGATGATATACATTCATATAATCTACAAACTGGGGAGATCAAACGCATAAAAATCTACAAACTGGGGAGACCATACACCTACATAATCTACAAACTGGAAAGATGATACACCTATTTAATCTACAAACTGGGGAGATCATACACTCATATAATCTACAAAAAGGGGAGATCATACGCGCATATAATCTACACACTGGGGAAATCAAACACATATAATCTACAAACTTGGAAGATCATACACTCATATAATCTACAAACTGGGGAGATCATTTTGCATGGAGCTGCATCGTGACTGATCACATCGTTTGCGACTAGGCAATACTGAAAGCTCATGACTTTTCTCATTTCTACCAAAACTTTTATTGAACTCGGCATGCACTCATTACGTTAATACGTCCATGCAGTATATACACGTGTAAATCCCACTTTATATAGTGCAAAGTGGCATATACATGACTTTTTTTGTGGAGCAAACTGGCATCCTATTATCTGACTTTTGTTAAAAACGTTTATATTGTGGGTATTCGTTAGAACCACCTTATTGTCGCCCCCGCCCACCGGGGCTTGGAGAAATAGATGAGCTGCATGGTGCTTCCACGCTTAGCTGAAACTGACCACACATTAGTCCTGGTAAACCGCTTAGAAGGACTAAACCTGCCCAGGCAAAGTGGTGTGAGTCAGGCCACCCAATGCATATAAGCTTTCTGGTTTCCTTGAGCTACCTGAGCGAGTCCGCCGCCTGAGCGAGTCCGCCGGGGACATTCATGTGTTTACAATTCTTCTTTTTTTTCGGATCTCATTCTTTTCATACTTTTTCTATGGCATATATTGTAAGCAACATGATGCAAAATAGAAGTGAAGCAAATGGCCAGGAATCTATACAATTATTTGTTTGTTTGTTTGTATTGGAGTTTAACGGGCCAGTCAACACTATTTAGGTCATTTTAAGCGGGTGACATCTACGTGTCTGAGAGTGGCAAAGGCTCTGGGCAAAACTACGCGTCACTGAGTTTGTGCTGGTTGTCTTTGTGATGAAGACTATAGGCGTAACGCATATTACCATATTACGAAACGCATATTACCATATTACGCATGTACGTAATGCAAAATCTTTGCAATAAAATACAATGTAATAGGCCTTAGTGTTCTCCATGGGCTGCTCCCCTCGGGAGCAAATTTACCCCCCATCTCGGAAAAAGATGTTTTTCATAGATTTTTTTCTAGTTGTGCGTTATAATTTTTTGGGTCCTGGCTACGCCCCCTGAAGACCACGTACATCCCATCGGACACCTGCACGTCTAATCAAGAAGTCGATGCAATGCCATGACGTTCCATCGTCGTTTTCACTTTAAATAATCACATAGACCACCTTAGACTCATCCTGAACGAATCTGTTGCTATATAGTATCAGCGTTTTTTTTTTTCAAGTTCCGACTTCTTGGAAACGCTTTATAGGTAGCCGGGACCGTCGAGGCATATATATAAACCCAGTTGGTTTTATTGGGCGGCATGTTAATCTCAATGCCGGCTAAATTCGGAAGCAACGTCTCCAAATTGACCTAAATGGTGTTGATGGGGACTTGAAGCCTCAATTCACAGCACTTTCAGTGCTTTGATTTTTTAGGCCCTCGCATCGGCTTTGACCTTCAAAGCGATTTAGCACTCAAATGCGGTCGGTTTCAGCACCATGCAGCCCGACCCCAAGGTTATAGAACTTTTTTCTTGAACATGAAATATATCCAGCAGGAGAATTAAAATTCTATGCTGATCTGAGCAGGAATAGGCCTATTGTCGGATTTGTTTGAATTTTAATAATTATGAGTATTACAAATTTCATGCTCAGCTGAGTTGAGCATGAAAAATGTTTTATAACTATTTTGACTCTTAGTGTAGAAAGTTGAGGTTACCTCCCTTGTGAGAAACTACGTGCAAGTAAATTATTTTCGGCCGGACTAGCTTCAAGGGCGATACTGCTTTGTTCATTTTCAAAAATTATTAAGATATTTATATAAAATATGTATAATTACAGAATTTGAGTTACTATATGATGTTTAAAGTTCCAATTTAATGAAAAGATTGCTTAAATTGTCGGATTTAACACCTTCAACTCAAAATAATGATTAAATCTATGAAGTGCCCCGATATCGTGTATAGGTACGCACGACGGACATTGAGTGATCCCAATTATATATCGCTCACCTGAGAAATATCTCAGGATATTTGTGAAGCCCTGTAAAAGGGGTACATAAACAACATAAAGAAGTATTATAATAGACCCTTCGCACGCCTACGGAACGATAGAATGCGTAACCATTGGTTAAGAACGTGAAGCAATTAGAGCGACATCCGGTTAGGAATTAGATCGCTAAAAAGGGTAAAGAAATTGTGCAGTTTCTGTGTTTCATAAGTTATATAATTTTTACGAGGAAGTTATTTAAAAATCGGGGAATTACATTCAGGAGCCCATTGATATCGGTATCTTTGGAGTAAATACCAAATCCCGTACTTCACACATTTTGGCTAAATTTAGTTTCTCCTGCTGAAGGTGAACTCAAGCCTTAGAAAACGAGTGGTTTTTCGAGGTGTTTGTTGCATTTTATTTATTACTGCGCTTTGCTACAAGTTCAGCGTATTAATATGCACACACAATAAACATGTTGTGGATATTTTGCTTGTCAATGCAGCACTAGCGAGAAATCACCACGGTAAAGGTCGAAAATGGTTGGTTACGCATTAGATCTATAGAAATGATAACAGAACTTGCATCTATAAAGCGGATCTGTTTTCATCTCCACGGCCCCAGAATCACCCGCACCTTGTTCTACGGAACCATTTTTAGCCAACCTGATAAGTAGTGCGCTATTGATTCGATAATGACATAGTATTTTATGGAAACATTTTCAGTCTCCAGAATCATAGTACCGAATGATTTTCACGGACTTTTACGCTGTGTTTGTTTTATCAATGGTCCGGTAATTGACTGAAATGAAATAAAACAGGTTTTGGAGTTTTAATTTCTGCGAAGAACTCCTCATCTGCCAAAATTTGCTGGTTAAGCATTAGATCGTCTGGTTGAGCATTCGATAACCAGAGGAGAAAATCAAACCAGTTGCTGCCTAAGTAAATGCCAGCAGCTTACTACAATAAAAGGTGGTCTACATATGATTTCTGAATTGTGTTAAAATCACCAGAGAAAGAAAGCTGTGATGAAAAATACTTTTCTGGACAAGACCATTAAATGTCTGGGTATCATGCTTATCTGACCGAATGACGCGCCGATTCATAAATAAGAGGTCATTACTTGCTTTTGTAGAAAACAAAATGGCCAGCTTACGCTTTGTAATGGCGATTAAATCTATATCCGGATGGGACGGCCATTAATGAACCGTCTCATCCGAGAATCAAAGCTGTTCGCCATCCTGTAAATGAATTTGACTAAATCCCCTATTAACAAGAATTGCCCAAAATAAAAAAAATGGAGAGAACCCGTTTAAGAAACTCAGGCGTGAAAGGCTAAGGGTAAGATCGTTAACACTGCAGATACGAAAGCCTATTTGGCTTATGTAGGAGAAAATAAAATACCGTAAAGGCGTAGTAACGCGACACAAAAGCCGTAATAACGCAACAAAGGCGTAGAAACGCAAAACAAAAGACGCAGTAACGCCAATCTGAAGGCGAAGCTACGCCAAAAAAGGCGTAGTAACGCAAAAACAAGGCGTAGTAACGCGAAAATATGCATACTAATGCAAAAGAAAGACGTAGTAACGCAAAAAAGGCGCAGTGATGCGAATCAAAGGCGTTTTTACGCGAATCAAAAGGCGTAGTAATGCGAAAAAAGGCATAGTAACGCAAAAGAAAGGCGTATTTGTTTTAGCTCGCCTCTGCAAAGCAAATAGGTAGCCGGAATATCCTACTCCTGGGACTGCGCATGCCCCCAAAATATATGTCTGTATCATGATCGATAACCCAGATCGGAGATCCCGTGAGTTCTATGCTAACTGTCAAAACGATAAGATAAAGATATTGTCTAAAACCAACTTCTTATTAATACAAACAGCGCAAGAATGACACACCATGTATTCTTAATCATGTTAATCAAGACGAACTAGAATCCATTTGTAAAATTTATAAATTTTGAGTAAACAGGAGGACAGGTGCGTTCATTAAATAAATTGAGAGAAGTAAGTCAGTCAGTCAGTCAGTAAGTAAGTAAGGACTTTATTTAGTGAGGGTAGCAACATTTAGCATGTACAAAAATACATGTAATAGCTAATCTTCCACGAGGCCCTCAGCTAATCTTCCATGATCTAATCTTCCTTCTTAATAAAACATACACGCTATAACATTTTGTTTCATCGGCAGTGTCATTTTTAGATATGAGGAAAAATATAGATATAATAAATTGATAGAACACACAAGTTATAATATTTTCTTCCATCTGCAGTATCATGCTTAGATATGAGGAACTTTTGAAACCGTTTTGAATATGGAGCAATATTTTCTCACGGATGTATCTCGGCAGTGATTAGGCAGTTTACATTAAGCCAAAAGTTCAGTTTTTTGTTCACTATCGACCGACTATTGATAATATTGTATTTAGTACTAAAAAGGTTGTAGACATTTGTTTTCTCCACATCATTTTGTTTCTTTGAATAATCATTACGAAAACACGCCTATACAAATACAATGTAACCTTTATCGCCAAAAAAACGAAAATTTTAAGATGAAAAATTGTGATATTTTTCTCATTTCTGCACAAAATATAATGTGATTAAAAAAAAACAACAACAAAGGACTGGTGGGTCTATTGCCTCCGAGTGTAGGTAGGAGAAATAGTCTTAAACTGTTTCATTAATCTCTTAAATTCCAGTGTCCAATCAAATAGTGTACATCTTCACCAGACGCCGGATTCTGCAGCGTCTGATCAGGGTCTACACTCTTTGCCAAGTCCATCCTATGTTTCCAAGATAACCATCTTTAGTTTTTCACAACAGTCTGACCTCACTGCGACTATTTTCATTCTAATAGTTTTCCCGACAAGTCAGTGATATTCGCGTGCACTTAAGCATTGAACAGCTTTTCTTCTGAGCACCTTTGGGTCGATTGACAAACAATTCCCAGTGGAATTCTTTTCACTGATTGTTACAAGGCGGTTCTTCTTTGGCGGTTTATTTATGTTATTGTTTGTCACTGATTGTATTTATCGCATTTTGGATAGCCAGCTGGTATTGATTCCTGATCATTGCTTTACTTCTATTTTTTATAAGCACCAAGTTTATAATCATGGATGTCTTATGCTCAACCTGGCTCTCTAATGCTTGACCATAGAAACACGATATAGATTGAATCGCCATTAAAAAGCGTAAGCTGGCCATTTTGTTTTCTACAAAAGCAAGTAATGACCTCTTATTTATGAATCTGTGCGTCATTCGGTCAGATAAGCATGATACCAAGACATTTAATGGTATTGTCCAGAAAAGTATTTTTCATCACGGCTTTCTTTCTCTGGTGATTTTAACATAATTTAGAAATCATATGTAGACCACCTTTTATTGTAGTAAGCTGCTGGTATTTACTTAGGCAGCAACTGGTGAGATTTTCTCCTCTCTGGCTATCGAATGCTTAACCAGACGATCTAATGCTTAACCAGCAAATTTTGGCAGATAAGGAGTTCTTCGCAGAAATTAAAACTCCAAAACCTGTTTAATTTCATTTCTGGCAATTACCGGACCATTGATAAAACAAACACAGCGTTAAAGTCCGTGAAAATCATTCGGTACTATGATTCTGGAGACTGAAAATGTTTCCATAAAATACTATGTCATTATCGAATCAATAGCGCACTGCTTATCAGGTTGGCTAAAAATGGTTCCGTAGAACAAGGTGCGGGTGATTCTGGGGCCGTGGAGATGAAAACAGATCCGCTTTATAGATGCAAGTTTTGTTATCATTTCTATAGATCTAATGCGTAACCAACCATTTTCGACCTTTTCCGTGTTGATTTCTCGCTAGTGCTGCATTGACAAGCAAAATATCCACAACACATATAACCATATATGTTTATTGTGTGTGCATGTTAATACGCTGAACTTGTAGCAAAGCGCAGTAATAAATAAAAGGCAACAAACACCTCGAAAAACCACTCGTTTTCTAAGGCTTGAGTTCACCTTCAGCAGGAGAAACTAAATTTAGCCAAAATGTGTGAAGTACGGGATTTGGTATTTACTCCAAAGATGCCGATATCAATGGGCTCCTGAATGTAATTCCCCGTTTTTTAAATAACTTCCTCGTAAAAATTATATAACTTATGAAACACAGAAACTGCACAGTTTCTTTACCTGTTTTAGCGATCTAATTCCTAACCGGATGTCGCTCTAATTGCTTCACGTTCTTAACCAATGGTTACGCATTCTATCGTTCCGTAGGCGTGCTTCGCCGAGTCTTTCTGCACCGCCCGTATACAGCATAACAAGGACCTGTAACAGGGCAACATCACGAAAACTGGGGTTAGAGTAACTTTTTTTTTATTTCTGCTCTTAATACAGATTGTGGGTACTCGTGAGAACCGCCTCGATGAGGCGGTCCTAACATGTGCCCACAATCTATATTTTGAGCAGGAATAAGAAAATATCACATTTTTTCATGTTAAAATGTTTGTTTTTCGGCGGTACAATTTTCAATGTATTTGTTTTCGTGTTTTCGGAATGAATACGAAATTTCTTAACCTTCCCCGCGATTTTCGAAGAAAAGAGGGGTTAATGTCATACCCGTCGTCCGTCCGCCCGTACATCCGTCTGTAATGTCACAGAATTGCTCCTAAACCATTTAATTCTCTCAACTTTCACAGGCACTAGCCCCATGCATGAGGACGGCTGAGGATTCAGAATTTTGCTATACCTTATTTCAATTAAAACACCCACTTTTTAAGGATTTATTTATTTATTTATTTTAGGCAACTGGCTATACGCTCTAGCAAAATATTACTCTCAAAGGATAGTATTTTCTCATGTGGAACAAATTCTCTTCTTTGAGAACAGATCCCAGTTTTGGCATGGCTTGCTCTAGACAAAAAATACAGGATCAATAAACATTGCACTGACAACTTAGTTTGCAGTTGTTGTTGTTGTTTCAAGTTTCCCCGTGTCGCGGGTCGTCAGCTGTTGGGGTCCCAGGGAACGAATCCATTCTGGCACTACACCGTAACCGTTCGGTGGTATCCCCATTCCACGTTGCCGGTGAATGGGGAGACGAGACCATCGCCTGACAATAGCTTCGGCCTATTTATTTAACACAGGTTATATCTGAGCTACCTGGGCGAGTCCGCCACCTGAGCGAGACCGCCGGGGACATTCATGTGTTTAAGTTACTATTCTTCTTTTTTTCGGATCTCATTCTTTTCATACTTTTTCTATGGCATATATTGTAGGCAACATGATGCAAAATAGAAGTGAAGCAAATGGTCAGGAATCTATACAATTATTTGTTTGTTTGTTTGTATTGGAGTTTAACGGGCCAGTCAACACTATTTAGGTCATTTTTGAGTGGGTGACATCTACGTGCCTGAGACTCGGCGGCAAAGGCTCTGGCAAAACTACGCGTCCCTGAGTTTATGCTGGTTGTCTTTGTAATGAAGACCATAGGCGTAACGCATATTGCCATATTACGCATGTACGTATACGTAATGCAAAATCTTTGCAATAAAATACAATGAAAATTGGCCTATAGTGTTCTCCATGGGCTGCTCCCCTCGGGAGCAAATTTAGCACCCATCTCGGAAAAAGATGATTTTCATAGATTTTTTTTCTAGTTGTGCGTAATAATATTTTGGGTTCTGGCTACGCGCCCTGAAGACCACATCCCATCGGGCACCTGACGTCTAATCAAGAAGTCGATGCAATGCCATGAAGTTGCAGCGTCGTTTTCACTTTAAATAAGCACACAGACCACCTTAGACTCATCCTGAACAATTCTGTTGCCATAAAGTAACACCGTTTTTTTTTCAAGTTCCGACTTCTTGGAAACGCTTTATAGGTAGCCGGGACCGTCCAGGCATATAAACCCAGTTGGTTTTATTGGGCGGTGTAACGTTAAAAAAGTGGACCGTGAAAAAATGAGACATTTCCTCCACTGCGCATGCGCAACAAATTTGCTCCGCCTTCTTAGATACGTTTTATTGGATTGCTATTTGCTTAATTACCGTGTAGTCTGGCAGTTACCTCCCCTCATTCGCCCTGTTAGCGAGCTTTAAGGTGAGTTCTCCTTGTAACAGCGTTTGCAGATAGAAACTTAAACATAGGTATAACTTTGTTTGTTTGATTTGAGGTTTAACGTCCCCGTCAACACTGTATAGGTCACTTTGAAGATTTCGCTTCCAATTTTGTGGGACTTTTACCCGACATTGAGATGAAATGACATCCCAAGCCCAGTCGTTCAATGTAACCGACTCGCATCGCTTTGCCTGCATGGGCAGGCTTAGAACCTCTAATCGGTTTACCAGTACTTGTGTGTGGCCTGTTTCAGCTCTGCGTGGAAACATCATGCAGCTCATCTATTTCCTGAAGCCCCGATGGGCGTGGGCCCTGGTCTTGAGATACAATGGTGATGAGAGAAGGATATCTTTGCAGTCTTCTCTAAGTAAACAGAAATCCGAAAACTGGTAACCTGACAAACAGTGCAGGTCCAGATCAGAACGCGGCATCTGATCGGGGCCTACACTGTTTGCAAAAAGCTCAGCCATCTTCCAAATAAATGTTGAAGAAAACACAACCTGTCACCCCTAATTTGGAATGGACTCCTGCTATATATAAGGAGGAATATTCCATTTGTTACAAAAACGGTTAAGGTTAAAGGAATGCTGTGTGTACTCATTTAGGCGAATCTGGTGATTACACGCAACATACCTTTTTAGACAAAATGAACTATTCTTTATATATGGACAACCTAACGGAAGCTATGGGATTAATTCTCTATGGTCTAAGAACGAGTTCGAATTATCCGTCGTAAACCCGCTGTCCCTCTTCGAGACATTTCAGAATCACTGTATATAGCCTGAAATCAGCCTGTTGCCAAAGTTTTCTTCACATATTGTTTGTACGAGCCACATATCTTTTACTGCGCTGTTATGTTCAATTCGTCTAAGGCCTTATACACTACGTATGAGAAAACCAGGCGATTTTTTCTGGTTTTAAGACCCATTGGTTTTCGAGCAGACCGTTAATTAACGGAGGGCGACAACTGGAGTACCTGAAAAATATATGACCGTTACTTTGCGTCACACATGCAAGGTGATTAAGAGTCAAAGCTTTTACCCACTAGACCATGAAGGCCCCAAAAAGGCAGTATACACTGTTTTATTATTGACAAGACGCAATGAGAATGCAGGATAACCAAATACCTGCTAGTAATTTTGTTCGTTCGTTTGTTTGTTTGTTTGTTTGATGTCTAACGTCCCCACCAACACTATATAGGTCATATTTGTGACGATGCTACTTTTACCCGACATAGAGATATAATGTAATCTCAAGCCCTGCCGCCCAATGAGACCAATAGGGTTAATGTGCATGGATGGTTTGACTCGCACCTCTAAGCGGCTTACCAGTGGTTTCAGCCTTGCATGGAAACATCATGCAGCCAAATCTATTCTGCCAACCCTGATTGGCGGGTTCTGAGTTTTTGTTCGGTAGTTTGTGTGAAGTTTAACGGCCTTGTCAACACCATTGAGACAACACCGAGTAGGCCATCTTATTTTGGGCAGACATGCACATCAGTGGTTGACCAGTACAGTGCACATTCATTCGACAGAAACAGAGGGAAAAGCCGCAGAAAAATCAAAGCAAAACAACATAAAACAAAAAAACAAGAGGCCCATGACGTCCTGGTCGCTCCCCTGAGGCCTGTGCAAATTTGGTAGTACTCAATCACCTGATGCTATAAACCAAGTTCCAAGATAATCAGTCAAGTGATTCCGGAGATGAAGATTTTTTAAGGTTTTCACCATAACAGGGCATGGCGGACTGGTACCTTTTCAACCCTTTTCACGCACATCTTTTCTTTTCCATTCATTTTATTTGTAGAAGCCTCCATGGTGCAGTGATTACGCTACTCGCCTTGTAAACCAGGGATCGCAGGATCGATCCCGGGCTTCTCCAGCCTTTCGGATGAGTCTTTAAACCGAGGTCCCGTCTCCATATGACCTTAGCTGTTGGTGGGAAGTAAAACTAAAACTCACTCGCTCCTTTTCTTTGTATTTCTTTCTGTCCACTTTTTTCACGGATGTCCACTTTTTGCACGGATTGGTGCCTTATCTATTTTTCTTTCACGTCAGTGTACATTTTTCTTCGGGATTATTCTTATCACGCACATCTTCTTTCACGGACAGGTACCTTTTCAATCCTTTTCACGCACATCTTCTTTTTTTTCATTCCTTTTCTTTGTATTTCTTTATGTCCACTTTTTTCACGCATGTCCACTTTTTTCACGGATTGATGCCTTATCTACTTTTTACAGGTCTATCTCCTTTTTCACGCAGGCGGCAAAAGGGGTCTTTCAAGGTATAGGAAATTTGCATTGGTTTCTGCCCACGCTTGTATTTTGATGAAATTATGCACAATAATTGCCTTGGGTATAACCATTATAATTACGATGCATTCACTTTTAAATCGTATTTCCGTAGTAAATTTATTACATATTTTATGAAGTCACTATCACAACAGAGAGTACTCTCATAAAAGCTTGTCTACAGTATTCAGAGTTTCATATATCTAATGCTACTATGTTTTATGAATTAAAGCCATAATTGGTGAGTTAGTTGATACTATGAATGCCCACATATGTCTAGTAATAGTGGCTGGGCACTCGGTTTTCTTTGATGGTGTCCCCATATTTCAGCTCCTATTTTGTATTCATTAAAATTTTATGTTTATTTTTACCATGTTCCAATTTTGTCAAGACACCATTTTGGCATAAAAACTACCCACATATCTTAGACACAAGTTGATGAATTTTGATGGAAATTGAGGACCGGTAACATTGTGTTTTAACAGACTGAATACTGATAGTCCTGATTCAGCAAAATGTGAAATTATATGATTATCATGTTTTGGTCATGCTGTTTAATAATACTTTACTATTGCTTTCAATTTGGATGGCTATAGTATAATATGGTTTGTGTAAGTAGTTCATAGCATAATTATAAGTATTATTTCCAAACATCCATTTCGGAAAATTTGCCCCCTATGGAAACTATACCGCAAAGATTTTGATGACAAACGTCATCAAATGCACTCATGTAATCATGTACAGAGTTTTCTTTTTGTCTTTCTTGGCTAATTTGGTAATGGTGCTAAGGTGATGTTTAGATTTAACATTCAAATCAACAACATACCAGTCACTTTAGATGTTGCTTCAGATTTTGCGAGATTTGTTATCCAACTCGAGATAAATGACTCTCAAGTTAAACTGTTGTTTGTTTATTTAACCCTAACTGTCTATTTAAAAAGAAAGGTTTACTCTAGGGAAAATCAATAACACTTGAGATTACTTTTTCCTGGACATTAAGTTTTCAGAATTTGTATCTGCATAGGCACTAGCCAATCTATCTTTTTTGTATAGCCCATATGCACGAAATCAAACGGCTTCCTGAAGCTGTATTCCAAAGCCATTTGAATTTGCTTTCAGAATTCTGATGGTCGTACATTTGTCAGTGTTCCAAAACTTATGTGATCATGATTGTGTTGTCTATAGATTTGTATAGGTCTTTCACTTCATTTACCTTTCTCAGCAGTTGTTGCAGTAATTACAAAGCACATTATGTAAGATATCAAGAAGCATTTAAACTGCTGATAATAATTATTCAATCTGTGAGTAGTTATCGCATTACTCATAGGAATTATTTTCAGTAAATACATTGTGATGCTTTTTTCTGTCCAAACACTGCAATGCTCTTTCTAAGCTGAGAGATACATTGCACAGAAATGTACTGGTAATTATTAATGAACAAAAAGCTAGCAAGAACAGTGCTTAAAAAAACAGTGAACTTGCATTCAGCAGAAACATTCAAGAAGTGGTTGAAAGTTTTACAACCAGAACAAAAAATACTAAAAGCTCGCTTCCGATAAATTAACCTCTATATTGACAAAGTAAATAGAAAAATAAGACACTAAAGAAACGTCAACAATTACAATACCAGTGCAGATAAGAGACATATTTATGCATGTGTACTATAAGGAAGGAAACTGTTTCTCTCCCTGTCTAATAGCAAAATTTCTCTAGGTCATGGAACAGCTTTGTTTACACCAAATATTCTGCGCCTCATCCATCAATGATATCTTTTGCAACAAAAACTCAATATCAGTGACATTTCGATTTTTGGAAATACTAACCAATAATTACTGTAACTTTTTTGTTAGGATAATAATCCAGCGTTCATAAAGACAGAGTATATCTAAGGCTTAATTTGGCCATGGATTTACCAACAGAACTATTTTTACTAGTAACAACAAACCAATGACCATTGCGTCCTTGCATACCAGCTTGGTATGGAAATGAAAATAGTGGATCTCCTTGCCTTACACCTATTTGAGTAGCATGACTTATTCAAAGTCATTAAATAAAATTGCACATGTTCACAATAATTTTGCTGCTAATAAAAAAGCAATATATGTTGTTAAGCCTAATTTGTTGATTAGAATACCTTTTGATTTAGTGTTTTACTATCTACAATTTTGGATAGATCATAGTGTATAAATGAAAGGAAAATATCAGAAATTCATGATATTTTAATAGTTTCTAAGCTAGATCAGCTCAATATGTATTCATTTTGATTTGTATAATCTCATTTTTATCACGGAAGTGTTACGAAATGCCCTTTTGTAAGGTTCTTGGATGATTTTAATAAAGTAGTAAATTTTGCAGAAACGACCGACATCCATTAAAGGTGTAAAACTACAGTGTTACCGGTTTCGGATTTTCATGAAATTTGGCATAGCTTAAGAAGATACATATGGCAAGTTTTCCTAGCAAAATGAAATCTTGACAAAGACTAGAACATATTTATCTTAGGGATTAAATTTTGATAAATGTTTAAAATATTTAATTAAAAAATGAGATTTTTGATAAATATTCTATCAGAAAATGAAAACTTTAATTAATTCAAAAGGTTTTTTAGTATCAAAGGAATGCCTATAGAGTTCTGCATTCAATCCAGTACACAGATCTTGAAACTAAATAAAACATAAGATTTAAGACGCACTTATTTAGAGACAGAGACCAGCTAAAGGAGGGAGTCAGTAAGCGTGGCCTCCTGAGTCCTATTTTGATTTATATAATTTATTAAATACATTTTTATAGGTTGTATATGCTGAGTTATTAATATACAAAGTTTAAAGAAAAAACATGCATGTGCACAAATGAAAGACCCCCTTTAGGGTTGCTCATGTGTAGTGATCAATAGCTCGTCTACATAACTCAGGGTGAGGATGTTTCGTTATACTACAGCATATGCAGGATCTTCTCGTTGTTAATGTTACTTTTAAAATGCATCGATACTTTTTTTTGGCACCTATACACAATTTTCGAGGTAACAAAATCATAATTCCTCTCCCAGGTGGATTAGAGAAATACTCAGAGAAGTGTAATGCTAAACTAAACAGAGGGAGAGGTAGATTTTTAATAAATAAAAAAAAAAATATTTTGTTTTCTTTGTTTGTAGTGGAGTTTAACGGCCCAGTCTACACCATTCAGATCATTTTGAGCTGGTCAGTTTACCTATCAACACTTTTTCTTGACAGGCTTATACGTTAGCAGTTAACCAGCACACTGCACATTCTTACGCCAGAAATTGACAACTGCTGTTCAAGAGCAAAATGATGATGTCAGTAACAGTCACAGAGGTAAAACTTTCATTGCATGGTATATCGTATACTTCCCAGCTATTACGCAATAGCCGGCAAATATGGGGCTGATAGCGAAACGACGTTGATACGTTGTATCGCTGTCGACCCGACGTTGGTCCAATGTTTTTGGCAGGCTGGGCAATAGTTCATTCAAGGAGGATTGAAAATGTGACTATTAATTTGTTTATCGTGTAAGCCCCGCCTTAAACAATCGGTTAACGCCCACTTAGCAACGCGCATGCGCAGTGGCGGAAATGTCTCATTTTTTCACGGTCCACTTTTTTTACGTTACAGCGGCATGTTAATCTCAACGCCGGCTAAAATGCCCACAAACTTGGAAGCAACGTCTCCAAATTGACCTAAATGGTGTTGATGGGGACTTGAAGCCACAATTCATAGCACTTTCAGTGCTTTGATTTTTTAGGCCCTCGCATCGGCTTTGACCTTCAAAGCGGTTTATTAGTATGGGGTCGTTTACAAATGCGGTCGGTTTCAGTACCGTGCAGCCCGACCCCAAGGTTATAGAACTTTTTTCTTGAACATGAAATATATCCAGCAGGAGAAATAGAATTCTATGCCGATCTGAGGAGGAATATTGCCGGATTTGTTTGTATTTTAATAATAATTATGAGTATTAAAAATTTCATGCTCAGCTGAGTTGAGCATGAAAAATGTTTTATAACTATTTTGACTCTTAGTGTAGAAAGTTGAGGTTACCTCCCTTGTGAGAAACTACGTGCAAGTAAATTATTTTCGGCCGGACTAGCTTCAAGGGCGATACTGCTTTGTTCATTTTCATTATTATTAACATATTTATATAAAATATGTCAAATTACAGAATTTGAGTTACTATATGATGTTAAAAGTTCCAATTTAATGAAAAGATTGCTTAAATTGTCGGATTTAACACCTTCAACTCAAAATAATGATTAAATCTATGAAGTGCCCCGATATCGTGTAGAGGTACGCACGACGGACATTGAGTGATCCCAATAATATATCGCTCACCTGAGAAATATCTCAGGATATTTGTGAAGCCCTGTAAAAGGGGTACATAAACAACATATAGAAGTATAATAATGGACCCTTCGCCGAGTCTTTCTGCACTGCCCGTATACAGCATAACAAGGACCTGTAACAGGGCAACATCACGAAAACTGGGGTTAGAGTAACTTTTTTTTATTTCTGCTCTTAATACAGATTGTGGGTACTCGTGAGAACCGCCTCGGTGAGGCGGTCCTAACATGTGCCCACAATCTATATTTTGAGCAGGAATAAGAAAATATCACATTTTTTCATGTTAAAATGTTTGTTTTTCGGCGGTAAAATTTGCAATGTATTTGTATAGGCGTGTTTTCGGAATGAATACGAAATTTCTTAACTTTCCCCGCGATTTTCGAAGAAAAGAGGGGTTAATGTCATACCCGTCGTCCGTCCGCCCGTACATCCGTCTGTAATGTCACAGAATTGCTCCTAAACCATTTAATTCTCTCAACTTTTACAGGCACTAGCCCCATGGCTGAGAATGGCTGAGGATTCAGAATGTTGTTATTATACCTTATTATCCCCCGCCGAAGGCGGAGGGATATAGTTTTGGCGTTGTCCGTCCGTCCTTCCGTCCGTCCGTCCTTCCGTCCGTCCGTCACACTTTTTTGTCCTGAACCGTTTCTCAGCAACTAATGCATGGAATTAAATGAAACTTGAAATAAATATGTATTATTATGCTGTGGTGATGCACGCGCAATTTTTTTTCGGATTGACTTTTTACATCCAGAGTTATGGCCCCTTGAATGATTGAAATTCTGGATTTTTCGTCGTCTCACTTTGTCCGGAACCGTTTCTCAGCAACTATTGCATGGAATTAAATGAAAATTGAAATAAATATGTATTATTATGCTGCAGTGATGCACGTGCAATTTTTTTTCGGATTGACTTTTTACATCCAGAGTTATGGCCCCTTAAATGATTGAAATTCTGGATTTTTTCGTCATGTCACTTTGTCCGGAACTGTTTCTCAGCAACTATTGCATGGAATTAAATGAAACGTGAAATAAATATGTATTATTATGCTGCGGTGATGCACGCGCAATTTTTTTCTGGATTGACTTTTTACATCCAGAGTTATGGCCCCTTAAATGATCGAAATTCTGGATTTTTCGTCGTCTCACTTTGTCCGGAACCGTTTCTCAGCAACTATTGCATGGAATTAAATGAAACTTGAAATAAATATGTATTATTATGCTGTGGTGATGCACGCGCATTTTTTTTTCCGGATTTACTTTTAACATCCAGAGTTATGGCCCCTTAAATGATTGTAATCCTGGATTTTTCGTCGTCTCACTTTTTTGTCGGGAACTGTTTCTCAGCAACTATTGCATGGAATTATATGAAACTTGAAATAAATATGTATTATTATGCTGTGGTGATGCACGCACAATTTTTTTTCGGATTGACTTTTTACACCCAGAGTTATGGCCCCTTAAATGATTAAAATTCTGGATTTTTCGTCGTCTCACTTTGTCTGGAACCGCTTCTCAGCAACTTTTGCATGGAATAAAATGAAACTTGAAATAAATATGTATTATTATGCTGCCGTGATGCACGCGCAATTTTTTTTTCGGATTGACCTGGATTGACTTTTTTATCCAGAGTTATTTCCCCTTAAATGATTGAAATTGAGGAATTTTGTCTATTCGGTGATTATATCGGGTTTTTTTAATATTCGCGAATTTTATTTTGGTATCCTTGAAACCACATAACAGGTAAATAAACCTCAACTTTGACAGACAAGTTAATCTCTACTGATAATTAGGTCAGTAGGTCAGGGTACAGCCTCTTATCCAGGGAGTAAATGTTCAGCGGGGCCCTTCCTCATTGTCTCTAGTTTGCTTCTTAGAACCATCCTCAATTTTGGCCAGATATATTTTCTTGCCATTCTACACGAAAAACCCATTCGGCGGGGGATATCAATTCAACGAATTTGCTTGTTTCAATTAAAACACCCAGTTTTTTTAAGGATTCATTTATTTATTTATTTAAGGCAAATGGCTACGCTCTAGCAAAATATTACTCTCAAAGGATAGTATTTTCTCCTGTGGAACAAATTCTCTTCTTTGAGAACAGATCCCATTTTTGGCATGGCTTGCACTATACAAAATATATAGGATCAATAAACATTGCACTGCACTGTAAATTTTGGGAACACTACACGTGTTTTCCTAGTGTTTTAGATTAACTCACCAACGTTTTCAAGGCAAACGCATATGTTTTGTACATGTTTCGAAACCGCTTTGAGCTTCAGGGTTGAAAAACGCCGGTGTTTTCAACTTCTACACAGTGTAGAAAAAGAAACACTGATAAAAAATATGTTACATTATTTAATGAATAATTATCGTTTAAAGGTTGTTGCCAGGCCACATATAACATATTTAGCCAAATAATAACACTGTTTGTACAGAAAAAACACCTTCTTGGCCACAGGCAAAACCGGAAAACGCGCGTGTTTTACCTGAAAACACATGCGTTTTCCAGCTTTAAACATATATGTTAAGCCGACAACACAACTACGTCACGTGATTACATTTGGATTCTGAAGATTGGCACATTGTACATGTAGATCCAATTTCTGCATTTTTGAAAATCTTTTGTGTATTTTCCGTTTCTACCATTACACATTTGCACAACAGTCGGTAGAAGAAGATGTGTTGAGCGTATGAGACGATGACAAATTAGGATTTATATGCAGGTAAGTTTGAATAAGCAATTATCAAAGATTCTGATTCTGAAACAGGCATGACAGGTGGGTGGGGAAGGCAATTAAGAGCGTATGTTTCTGGATAATCTTGTAAGTCATTGATTTGTTAAACTTTAACTTTGTGACAATAGAACGCATCTGTATCTGTGGGGTCCTTTGTTGAATCACAGACACATATTTTTTGTTTGTTTGTTTGTTGGATTTGGAGTTTAACGGTCCGATCAGCACTATTTAGGTCATGTCTAGCCGGTGTACACTTATTGGCTGGCTTATATGTAAGCTGTTAACCCAGCAGCCATACGTCGCTAGGGCAACGTCAGATCAACGGCGGTGCAACGTCATGCGTCATGACAGGGCACCGACGTAGATGTGACGTTGCATAAGCGTCATGACGTTGCATAAACGTCATGACGTTGTACCGACGTTACAGTGACGTCACAATAACGCCATGTGCTTGCTAGGTAACCAGTAAAGTGCACATTCTTTCGACAGAAACTGACATCTGCCCTTCTTGAATCGGTAGAAGGTACATAGATATTGTTTCTAATTGTTGCACTCGTTAGTTTCAGTTGCGTACTCGGAACAAAAATATCATTACTATCTAGTAAAAACATCTTTCTGGGGGCAGAGGTTACTCTTAAAGGAAAGAATTTGCTCCCGAGGGGGAGCAAATTCTTTCTTTAAGAGTAGCCTTGGGTAATTCCGTTTCTGCTGCATTTTTTTTTTCTTTTACATTAGCGTAATGAGAGCTACTGCTGGTTCAGCAAACAGTGTAGACCTAGATCAGACACCAATTAAAGTACAGGAATTTAAATGTTCATTTTTTTTTCAGTTTACACTCGGAGGCTAACGACTTACCAGTGCTGACAGTGCCTTCTTATTTTGCAGAGAGTGTCCAAGAAGCATCTGTCTGCGCACCTTGTCAATGACGAAAAAGAACTCGGCAAACGATGTGGCTAAACTGGATCTTGAAGTGTACTTCAAGTTGATTTGTAGGACTAATTCACAGCTACTAAGCTTCGGGCAACAAAAAGTTTTTAAAAACCATTTTGAGCCAAAAGGCTGCTGGATTTGTGCATTCTTTAAAAAAAAGCTGAAAAAGAGATTCTAGTCCAGAAAAATATGTGCTTCACTAGACTTTCGAATAGCCAGGAAAAGGGATCACACTCAGTCTATTCCAATGCACAGCTGCACTTGTAAAGAGTGTTAACCTTTATTCTGCTGAGCACGATTAGCCCTAAGTTTGCAAACAGTGTAGTTTCAGGTCAGGTGGCCTCTGAAGAAGCCATCTGATCAGGATCTACACGGTTTGTTATTCAGTTCATGCATTTAAACAAAAACATTATCTCAAGAAATTTGATTTGTTAATACTCAAAAAAGGGAGTGGCAAAATTAATCATTCAGCAGGATAAGGATTATGAGTTTCAAAAGTTTTTTTTTTTTTCATCTCTTCAAAGAGCTGATTTTAGAAGACATAGAACTTTTGTTAAATCATCTTTGCAAAATGCCCCGATATAGACTTGGATTTTGTGTTTTTGGTACGGATTAGCATTTTCAATTTCTTATACCCATAGAATCACTTAAACACTAGTGTAGGTGTGGTAGTTATATGTTAAAGAATATAACAAACTGGAGTTGCAATGATAAATGTTCAGTATGTTTTGAAATAAAAGGTTGGAATGTTATGAAATAAAACACAGAAAAGTTACAAAACATGTTTTGGTGTTTTAAAAGTGTTACAGTCCCTAAACACGTGTTATGTGTTTTCAGACAAAACACCAGAACACGTGTTTTCACAAAACATCAGTGTTTTGATATAAAACATATATGTTTACTGAAAACATGATAGGTGTTTTCAGGCAAAACACCAGACAGGTGTTATCACAAAAACATTGGTGTTTTAATATAAAACACTATAGTGTTTCATTGAAAAACATGCATGTTTTCTGAAAACACCTAAACACGTTTTAAAAGTGTTACAGAGAAGTGTTTTAATTTGTGTTTAAAACCAAAACACCCAGATTTACAGTG
Organism: Lucinisca nassula; assembly: GCA_963580285.1. NCBI lineage: Eukaryota > Metazoa > Mollusca > Bivalvia > Lucinida > Lucinidae > Lucinisca > Lucinisca nassula. The sequence continues at coordinate 49,153,341 of OY757020.1, forward strand.
TGACAACTTAGTTTGCAGTTGCTGTTGTTGTTTCCAGTTTCCCCGTGTCGCGGGTCGTCAGCTTGTGGGGTCCCAGGGAACGAATCCATTCTGGCACTACACCGTAGCCGTTCGGTGGTATCCCCATTCCACGTTGCCGGTGAATGGGGAGACCATCGCTCGGCTCTAGCCCCGTCCGTCCGTGTCTATCGTAAGTCCGCTGCAGTCGGTCCATTTTGTCTTCTACTCGACGTTATAGTTTTTTGCTTGTCAACATGCCGAACCGTGTCAGAGCAGGAAAGGGTCCTGTAGGTGGAGTTTTTCGCCTCACTTTCCAGGTTTCTCCGAGCCAACGGACATCCCCTTGCCCTATAGCCATTCGCCGCGCTCCGTCCTGAGGGGTTTGTGAAACGTTGCCGTGACCTTTCCAGGTCTCGGTGGGGCTTATATTTTGTCTTCCCGTTTGCTTCAGGAGTGCATGTGTCCTGTCGCTAACGGGCACCCTTAATTGTCGGAGTTTCTAGGCTAGGCGTCCGTTCTTTTTTCAAGGGCTGTGTTTGTGTTGCCCAGTTCCAATGTGAGCCTTTGTTTCGGTGCAACGTAGGATAGTTGTAGTAATTTTTGAACTCCATTCTTAAGGTTTTGGCTCCGTGCTTGCACTGCATGTAAGTTTTAGCAGTGCTGTGCCTTGGAAATTGCGGATTGCCGCAAAGGGGTGTCGGTTTTTTTTTGTGTAACGGGGTAGGCTCCGAGTTTGAACTAATCTTTAAGGGGATCGTTTAGCGGTTATTTTTGTTTGGAAGTTTTTGTTGCAATTTGGAAGACGTTACTAAAGATTGCTATACACGTTTTATGTTCCGTGTTATGCACCTTATATCCAATCTGGGGATTTACGAGATGTAAAGTTTTTTAGCCATTTTTGGTTAGTATTTCTCCTGTTGTCTATTGTTGTGCTGCTAAGTAGTAGCCGATGTTTTTATTTTGTCGCACGCCGCTGACCGCTCGCTTTGCATTTTTGTCGTGCGTTGGGGGTGGGGGTGGGGTTGTTAAGTGTTTGTTACTGAGTAGGCATACATACATGCTCTTTCATTCAAGCACCCGAGCTCATACATACATGCACTTTACTTGAGGGAAACTTGTGTGCACATGCATGCATGCATATTTGCTTGCATGCATGTGGACACTTTGCTCTTACATACACATGCATAGGGAATGCAGTGGAAGGGGGTGGGTGGTGGGAGAGAAAGGGAGTGCGGTGAGGAGGGAGGGAGTGGTGCGAGGATAAAAAGTGGGGGTGCGGGGGGGGGGGGTGCGGGGTTGAAGATATCATGCTGCGGAGATTGGGAGGATGTAAGTGTGACTTTTTATCCGGCAGGCATACGTCACTACAGCAGCGTCAAACCACCGCCGGCGCGGCTGCACCGGCGGCAATGTGACGCTGCACATCAGACATTACAATGCCGTGCCGACGTCGATATGACGTCATATTCTTGTCATGTGCCTGCCGGGTAAAAAAAAATAAAAATAAAATAAAAAAATGGGGTTTGTAGAGTCCATCCACTTCTTTCTCCTTTCTTCTAGCTTGTAGTTGCTGTGTCATCCGATCAACAGCACTTTTACCGTCACGCCAGTAGCCCGTCTACGCTTTTTGTAACAATTTTAATATTGGTATTTTTGTGTTTTATTTTTTATTTGATTTTTGTATATTTATGCAACGTATGTACATTTTGTACATTGTTTGGTCTGTTTCCCCAGCTTGTTGAGTTTAGTTTGCGATTGCATAATTTATTATAATTAGGCATTCGGATATCCTCGGGGTTATTGTTCGACAAAAACATGCGCACTCTAAATTTGGGTTCTTAAAATGGCTATAATCTATGCGCATTACACAGCTATTTATTACAGGAACTCTCAAGCAGATAGGCCTATTAACAAGTGCAATATCCTATGATCAGTCCATTATATGGCCCGTTTCGGATGTTACAATGGCCACGAGGATAAAAGGAAAAGGGAATAGGAGGAAAGAAGAATATGGTCTAAAGCAGAGAAAGAGAGAATGAAGATGAAAAATATTAATGGCATATTTTCCAGCAGACTGGAGAGAAAATAAACACAGAAGAAAATCAAGAGCCAATAGAAGATGTCAAGAGGAAATATGAAATGCTAAGAGAGGCACTAGAAGATGCATGATGCTTCCACGCAGAGCTGAATCCGGCCCGCACACTAGTACTGGTAAACTGCTTAGAGGATCTAAGCCTGTCCAGGAACCGTGGTGCGAGGCGGGCCGTCCATGCTAATAAACCCTATTGGTTTCATTGGGCCACAGGGCTTGAGATGTCATTTCATCTCAATGTCGGAGCCGGTCCCAATGGGGCCTGACTGGTGACAAATAAGTCTAGAGTGCCACCCGACCTTTCACTACAGAACTTGGCGTCTCACATGTGAACAGGAGAGGCACGAACCACAGCGGTGAAAGACCTAATGATTAAGAGTCAGCACGCTTAAGGTAGCATTCCACTAAATACTGGGAGGTGCCGGGTTTTATCACTTTGGGACAGAGCTTTTAGTTGCGTTCTAAATACCAGATTTGCTTCCATTGGATAGATATCCCATGTTTTATTTCAATGTGAGATAATGATAGGTATAAGGGACTAAAATGATGCATGTTTTATAAATATATCTGCAAGCTCAACGAAATTTTTGCTGATTTTATATGGTCACCCCTCCTTTAAAAATGTTGGTTCGTATTTACTCCGTTCTAGTATGTAAACAAACATGGCTGACTGTAACTTGAAAAGGAGCAGGTCAACATGTGGATTTTTTCTCATTAACTTGTTGGGCTAGGATGGCTCTATAAACAAGTAAGGTTTGAAAAGTTTTGTATGTGTAGTTTTTGTGAGAGCAGGTAAAAGGTTACTATTGTCGCCTATGGAAACATTTAGTGGAAAGCTCCCTTAACCAATAGGCTACGGAGGCCTGTAATGAAGAGCCATATTATACAGTAAAGTTCCACTGTTATGACTACCTATAATTATGACCAATTCTGCTTCAGAAAGCTTATATTTAGAAGAGTGCAGTTATTTTTTCTTCGTGTTTTCTGCATACAGTGTCTCCTGGTCAGGGACCACCTTTTGGACCGTTCAAAAGCTTTTGAACAGTCCCAAAGGTGGTCTTAATAAAGGAATTTTACTGTATTAGATATGATCTGCTAAGGTATTCAGGTTTCTATTTAAAACGGGAAACGCAGAATGGGACACTGGCAAATAGTGCAAGCCCAGATCAGTCGTCGCATCAACATTCAAGGCTTTAGCTTCAATAGTGTTTGGGATATTGTGCTGACATTTTTTTTCTCTCAAAGGGTCATAACCCGGAAAAGGGGCATAATCCTGATGAGAAAATCATGTGTCATCTATTTTTCATAGGGAATCCATATGTGAAATTTCAAAACAATAGCATGCAGGGTTCAGAAGTTATGCTATACATCTAAAAGCGTAACTCACACGCGGACGGACGGACGGAGTCCCGCACGCACATACGCTGCAGAAGCAGTAAGCGTCTCCATCACGAAAACACGTCCATATAATTCTGACCTCCTTGAACCCTATTATTATATAGTAAAACAGGCGTTAACATGGGTAAACCATAGTTTTTCTTTTATACCGCAACCAGGCATTCTAGTAACCTAATAAAGGGGGTCGAATAACTGCACGCTATAATCGGTAGTGACCTATAATACCTTCTACTAACCTATAATACGTCTAGTGACCGTTAATAGACCGGACCTACTTTTCAGGTCACTAATTTACAAGTGTAATCAATAATATGCAAGCTTTTATACATGGGAAAACAAGGCAACTGCAAGTTAAAATCTTTGCAATATTTATTTGAACCGATTTTCAGAAATTTCAGCTAAATTCTTACCTTCTCGGCCTTTCCTGGTTTGAATGGCCCGTTGGAATAACTGCGCACTGCTACTGCAATTGAGTCTCAACCTCGAAAATAATTTCTAAAGCTAAAATAAACTACTTATTTGCAGATTTTCTTACAGAATGTAAAGCGCTGAGAAACTTTTATTCGAGCGTCCATGTTGTTTCCTGCGTCTTTGTGTCGTGGTGACGTCAGAAACTTTGTACTCGTTGACGTCACGTTATACTACGTGTGCGCGCCATGGCACTGAATGTCGTTTAACATGCCACACCGTCTGCTGTCTTTTTGTGCTTAAATTTGCTAAATTATTGCAAAACCCCTTGATTTTTGAATTGCGGTATAAACTAAATACATGATTAGTGTTTTTAATAATAAAATATAATCGGTTCGCCTCGACAATTTTATAGGGGCTCGCTAAAGCTCGCCCCTATAAAATTGTCTAAGGCTCACCGATTATATTTTATTATTAAAGACACTAACCATGTATTTACTATATTTATGCTCCAAAATATAGGTATTTTGAGCAGGAATAAGAAAATATCACATTTTAGAATCTTCGTTTTTTCGGCGTTAACATTTACAATGTATTTGTATAGGCGTGTTTTTGGAATGACTTCTTCGAAGTTGCTTCGAGCGATAGTCACTTGATCATCGGCTCTTAAGAGCTACAAGTGCTAAGTAGCTTTAGGTCAATTGATAAACAATTGGCGAAAGCCCAGCAGGCACTCAACGTTGAACTAACGTCGAAACAACGTTGTTTCAACGTTAGTTCAACGTTGAGTCAACGTTTTGTGCCTGCAGGGGTAGGCGTAAGTGGTGCAAGATGCAATTCCGCAGAAATGGGTTGAATCACTACATAGAAGATCTTACATGGGTGTTCATGTATTATGTTATTGAATTTATTAAACGAGTCGAGGAAAGAGATAAAATTCGAGGCTTTGTCGAGCATTTTATCCCTTTTCCGCAACGGGTTAATAAATTCAATAATACAGGAGCACAAATGCAAAATTGTAATTATCATACGGCATTTAAAACGCACCCCCCCCCCCCTTTTTTTTTTTTTTTACAAAAGTTATTCTGCCATTAAGAAACGCGGCGTCGTTAAGGGCGTGGAACGTTACGGGGCTTATCTAACTATTTTGCAATTTTAACCCACTAGATGATTACCGAATTTATTACATGGCGTTCATTACATTCTCAGACGCGACATCATATGTTCAATGGACGGCAGGGTTTGAGATGTCTCAAAATGGTCTCATTTTCTTTCCTTCTTACACAATTATGGTCACGTCTCATTGTCGGGTAAAAAAAGTAAGCAACTTCTCGAAATGACCTAAATAGTGCTGACGGGGACGTTCAACATCAACATGATTCAAATAACAAAAGTAAGTATCGAGCGTGGTAGCTCAGTGGTAAGTGCACTTTCCATTGATGCTAGGGGCTCCTGGTTCGATTCCCGGCAGCGGTAATAAAATTGCGGTGTCCGAACATGCTCCACTGGCATCATTTGCAGGGATGAATGCCACAAGTGCACCGTCCTTCCGACCGGGACGTTAACTGTGCAGGTTAAAGTTGCATGATTAGTGTGTAGACGGAAGTAAGGGCGAGGATTGTGGCCACGTAAAATCGATTTAAGCTCCACAGTGGAAATCTTTCCACTGACCGTTCCAAGGCGGTTCAGAATCAGAATCAGAATTGTTACTGGTGACACGTCAAAAGACATTCATACACCAGGACCTGTGATGTGGGAAGTTAGTCCCTAGCTCTAACCAAAGAGGTAATTTAGCTACACAATCATCAGCACCTTCAGCTGTCGAAATAATCAAATCGGGAAGGGCATTCCAATCTCTAATGGTTCTGGGGAAGAACGACTCTTTATAAATGTCAGTTCTTGCAGTAAGGGTCTGAAACGCCAACGAATGGTGATTTCTACAGTGTCTAGCTGGGGGAACAAGGTCATCTGTTGGAATGCTGGCAGAACCCTTTATACCTTTGTATAAAAGGATTAGCCTACTGTCTTTTCTCCTTTTCTTGAGAGACTCCCGTTTTAATTTTCCAAGTATTCCAGTCATGCTCCCAGTTTCAAAGCAGTAATTGCCTGTTACAAATCTAGCAGCTTTATTCTGAACTTTCTCAATTTCATCGTTAAGGACCACTCCACTGGGGTCCCAGATACAACTACCATATTCCAAGATTGAGCGAACAAGACCTTTATATGCTGCCTCTTTAACATCCTGAGGGCACTGATGAAGATTTCGCCTCAGGAAACCAAGCGTTCTATTTGCCTTAGTACACATGTTGCTAATATGAGTATTCCATCTCAAGTTGTGCGAGATTGTCACTCCGAGGTATTTAATGGAGTCCACATTCTCGAGGACCGTTCCCTCTAAGATGTAAGCAGCCTCAACTTTATTAGATCTCTTCCTAGTTATCAGCATAATATTGCATTTAATCTCATAATCTCATGCCCCATTTTCGGGCCCAACATCCTAATCTATATATGTCAGCCTGAAGTTTCACTGAGTCATCTGTATCTCTAATTTCCCGGTAACAAACACAGTCATCTGCGAACAGTCTTATTTCTGAGTCAATGTCAGTGGAAATATCATTGATGTACAGGGAGAATAAAAGTGGACCAAGAACGGTCCCTTGCGGGACTCCAGACAAAACTGGAGCCCACTCCGAAGATTCACCATTAACAACAACCCGCTGTTTTCTGTAGCAAAGAAAGGAATCTATCTATTTGAGGGTCTTTCCCCCAATTCCATAACCAAATAACTTAGATTTAAGTAATTCATGAGGAGGGGTGTCAAAAGCGTTCTCGAAGTCCAGAATAAATGTGTCCACCTGTCCCCCTTTGTTCAAGATTTTTGCCCAGTCATTAATAACTGTGCTTAGCTGAGTTTCACAACTGTGCCTTTTCCTAAATGCATGTTGTCTGTCTGACAAAAGTTTATGTTCGTCCAAGTGGGCCATGATGTTTGAGCAGACTATATGTTCCAGCAATTTACACAGAACACAAGTCAGAGACACAGGGCGATAATTACGGGCAAGAGCCCTATCTCCTTTTTGAAGAGTGGACAGATGTTTGCTAAGAGCCATTCTTTGGGGATTTCACCCGTATCAAGAGACTGTTGAAACAAGTGTGCAAAAACTGGACCCAACTCACTTGCTAGTTCCTTCAGGACTCTAGGATGAAGCTCATCAGGTCCTAAGGCCTTACTGGGGTTTAAGCCTTGAAGTAACTTGATCACTCCTGCAGCTGTCACAACAATATTATTCATGAATGGGGCCGATCTTCCAGTCAATGGAACCTCCGTGGACTAAGTTTTATTAACTTCCGGTATTGCAATGGCGGGATAGGGAAAAATCTGTGTGCAAATTTTCGTTGTTTTGGAATGAATCACCTCTTACCTGCTGAATCCAAGTAGATAATGTGTAAGAATGTGAGCTACTAAATTGTTGGACAACAATGCAAGCGCCGATCGTTCCCTGAAAAGGTGTAATATTTTTCTCCTAAACTGCTGAAAATGTAAACAAAGGGGAACTAACCCTCGACGGATCTTGTTCTTGATCGGCTAAACTGTTATCTTTTTTATATATCTTGAACTATAAAACACTATAAACACTATGGGTGGTTCTAAAAAGAACAAAAGCAGAGGTGCATCAAACACCACATCCTTTAGCAGAGCTTCTGACAGACCAACCCCAAAGCGTCAAAGGGAGAGTGAGGGCCATGATGAGTCAGAATCTGAAATTGTTGATATTGATCCTGAACAGCTGATTGATACGTTGCTAGGCTGTCTCACTAACAATGATACTCTACTAGACAATATTATATGGGCCCCGCCAAGCGATTTTGGTACTTATCGCCTATGCGAGCAGCGAAGGTTCAGGCGAGCCTGCGCATCCGCGCAGTCTCGCCAGAACCTTCGCTGCTCGCTCATACAAGCAGTGAATCAAGAGGAACCTTCTGACAGAAAGCCATATCCCTGGCCCCTCTGAATGGCTGGGCATGCGCAGTTGAAATTTGTCATGACGGAATGCTCGAAGACCCAAATTCGCTTGGCGGGGCTCATATCCCATCTAGTTAAGGTTCCTAACATACAAGACAAGCTTGTTTAAAAGGTGGTCGAGGCTATAAAAGAAAATGATTCAAATAGTGAGACAATTGTTGAAACTATCAGTTCTGATTCTAGTCTTACACTGAATACTTCAGTCAAGGACCTTACAGTGGCTGTTCATGAGTTGAAGGCGGAGCTTAAAAATTCAAATCAGCGTTGTGATCAGCTGGAACAATATTCTAGGAGGAGCAACATCATAATTTCTTGGATTTCAGAAAATGAAGCTACAGCAGTGGAGAACCAGGTCTGCAACATCCTAAATGATCTTGCTGCATCTCCAGTGCTACCCACTGACATTGACAAGTGTCACAGAGTCTACAAAAGACATGATCCCAAAAATACAATCAAAATGAATGACAGACCTCCTGATGTTATTGTAAAATTTGTGTCCCATCAGTCAAAAGCGAAAATCCTAACCAAAATTCCCATGGAAAAACTTCGTGCTGACAACAATGGCAGACCTAATAAGGACAAAATATATATACGTGAAGACCTGACAAGAAACAGGAACAAACTTCTGTATCAAACCAGAATGCTAAAAAAGTCTGGTATCATACAAGAAACATTCACAAGGGATGGTATGATAGTGCTGAAAATTAAAATTAAAGGTAAAGCAGGTAGACCTGACTTTGATAAAACAGTTTACAAATCATCTGGAAGTGAACTGAAGGATATCTGCCTTAATTTTAATCTTCCAGTTGACGAAGACTGTAAACCACTACAGGTCAAAACTCCGGGTAAAGGGAATGCGATGGAAGTTGACATTGTAGTCAGTAATGGAAAAAAGACTGAAAAAATCTTAGATCCATATGCTAAGACCTTCCATCCAGTGGCTACTTCTTCACAGTCTACTCTCTTTTCAGTGACATATTAAGACCAAAATAAACTTCACCAACCCTACATACTGAAATAAGCATGTGTAAAACTCTATTTTCTGACCTCTTACATGTCCCTGGATGTGGGGGAGGAGTGGGGAATATATATATGCATGTATGTGTGTGTATGTATATGTGTGTATATACATGTATGTGTATGTATATGCATGTATATGTGTGTATGTACATGTACATATGTATGTGTATAGTTGTCCCCTGATTACCTACATTACTCCTCCAGTCTGGACCTACATTTATGCTTACTGACTGACAAACAATCATGACCATATCAAATCCTACTCATCTCATCTAGTTATTTATAAATTTGCTGTGCCTCCAGTTAATGCTCACTTTCCTTGAGGATTTAACCAACTGTGTAAGGGTTAACAGTTTCACAGCTATGTATCGTTTTTGTCACTTAGCCCCTATTCTGCTGTCTATGACAACCCCTGCAAATGCAAACAGTGTGGATCCAGATCGGATGGCTCCTGAAGAAGCCGTCTTGTCGGGATCTGCACTGTCGGATATTCAGTCTGTGAACTTGTAGTAAACAAAACAAAAATCAACCAGACAAAATTTCAGTCATTGCAAAGGATGTAGACCCTGATCAGATGTCACATAATGTTGTGTCTGGTCGGGATCATCATTATTTGCATATATGCATGTTTTTGGTTCAAAAGGACAAATAAATTAAAAAGGCAGACCCCTGTCTTTAGCAAGCAGATTCTGATTATCCTTAAGGGGCTTGTTTAATACAGGTAAGACTGTGTATGTATCACTCTTCTGAGTCAACTCTCCATAATAAATGGATTGTGGTTGGTCTTGGAAGTTGGAAGATCCCAGTGCATATTTAAATGTGCACTTTAAAGCAAGAAACCCTGCTAGCATTCTACATAAAGCTACAGCGGGCCGTTAGCGGCCCGTCAGCTACCCTGACGGGCCGCTAACGGCCCGCTGTAGATTTATGTAGAATGCTTACTGGGAATGTAGTATCTGTCATTATGAATAAATTATAGCAGTCTCCAGCAAATCTCATTTGGAGTAGCTAACCTTCTTATGAGTCTCTGCATTTCGTGTTGTGGAGTTCATGTGTGTGGATAAGAGCACAAATGCTGTCAAATGCTGGATGTCAACACTGTGGTTTGAGCCAGTCCAAGGTCACACGAGATGCAAAGTTCTGCAAATGAATGATAGCTTTCTCCGAAAGATCTGGTTGTGTTATTGACTGGCTGGCTACTTTACCCACAAACTAGGGGTGATGGTTAAATCCCAGACTCCTCGTGACTCTCCAATAGGTGTTTAACCCCTTTTACCGAAAACCTCTAAACTGGTAAGTGGTAAGCAGTGCAGGCCCGAATCGGACGACGAAGAACATGGCGTCTGATTGGGGCCTACACTGTTTGCAAATAATTCAGCCAATATGCAAATAAATTTTGAGGAAGGCACAACCCGACACCACTGAATAAATTTCGAAAAAGACTCCAGGAAGATTCGGGCTGGTGCAATGGGGATTAAACAGTCCGTGCTCCAAATGACCTTAGCGGCTGGTTGGATGTAAAACTCAAACACACACATGCCTGCTGTTACAAAGGCCATCATCATATGCTGTATTAAATCATAAAAATACGTATTCTTGATAATTACAGTGGAACTTTGACAAAAATGACCTAAAATAGTGTTAACTGGGCCGTTAAACTCCAATATAAACAAACAAGCAAATCATAGTGATATTTTTCTTATTTCTACTCAAAATATAGATTGAGGTTACACGTCAGAACCGCCGTTCTAACGAGTATCCACAATTTATATTTCCGAGCAGAAATAAGAAAAATAAGTTTTACCCCTATAAACACCAGTTTTACCATATAAAAGTGGGGTTCAAGCGGTCAAAATTGCATAGGCGTGTTTTCGTGATGTTATGTAATCCAAGTTACGGTTATTTTATAGAAAAATATCACTGTCAGGACAGGGTGTTGCGCTAACAAGGTTATCTATAGAAACTGTACTGCAAATATGTGTTGGGTTTGGCAAACAGTGCATACCCAGATCAGACGCCCCAGAACGCGACGTCTGATCATGGGTCTACACTCTTTCTTACAGTTCATGAATGTAAAGGTAAAACGAAACGTTTAAAATCTAAGTCACTCCTCAGCCATAGGACTATTGTACGGAACCCGGGAAGGGACATGCTGATTTTATTTCTTAAGTTGTCTGCACAAGATAAGATCTTGACCGCACAAGATAATGGTGCGCACAGGATATGCGAACAACATAATATCTTGTGCGCACAAAATATCTTGTTCGCACAACTTATTGTCCGCACAACATAATATCGCACAACATATTATCTTGTTCGCACACCATGTTATCTTGTTTGCACAACATATTATCTTGTTTTCACATGATCTTCGCACACGATATTATCATGTGCAAACAACGTCATATCCTGTGCATCTTGTGCGCACAACATATTATCTTTTTTGCACACTATAATATATTGTGCGCACAATATATTATCTTATTCGCACAACATATTATTTTGTTCTTGTTTCTTAAAAAAGGAAAATGTGTTGTGCGAACAAGACATTATTTTGTCTGCACAAGATAATCTTAAAAAATAAAACCAGCTGTCCCTTCTCGGGTTCCGTGACATTGCCTATTTAGAAATTTTAGGAAAAATGGGGGGGGGGGGGGGGGGGGGGGGGCATTACAGACGGACGTACTTGTAACTTGTAACATTGTGGTAGTAGAATCATATACGTCCTGTTGAGTTGTCTTCTACGTCTCGATCTTCTTTGTAACAATTTAAAACTGACTGCCCGTGTTATTTTAAAGTTCAGATTTGGAATGTTGTTTGGATGGCATTATATTCTCATTTAGAATATGTTATAATTATGTGAGTCTCTATTAGTAGATATTTCCAGTCTGCGTGTATTTATCATACATGGTCTTAAAGCTGAGCACAGTAGTAGAAGTCAGCATACCCTCTGTCAAACTATTCCACTTATTTATAGTTCTGATACAAAAACGGATTTTAAAGCGCTTGGCTTAATCAGTTTCTTACTATGTCCAAGTGTGTGTAAGTCGTATTCAAGCATACCATTGTTACAACGCATAATGTAATAATGTAGTAATTACTACATTTTGATTTTTTTTACTACATTATGCGTTGGCATAGTCGACGCGAAATGAAGTAAAAAAATTATTTCATTTCGCGTTGATATGCACCATATCGACGCATAATGAAGTAATGATGGTAGAACATAGCTGTCTTCGAAAAGACTTAGGAAGCAATACAGTTAAATTCCTACAATTTAGACCACATTTGAGACGGTTCAAAAGTGGTCTTTAAGACCACAGTTGAACAGTCCAAAAGACGGTCTTCCACAAAAGCACACTGAAGGTCAAAATCACAAAGAAAATGTAGCTTTAACCTTCCAAATATGCTTTAAAAACAAAATTTGTATTAATTTTAGGTGGTCTTAATAGTGGAATTTCATTGTATTTGATTAAGCCAGTAGAATTAAAATCGTACGCCTTGCGCTATTTTGGTCTCATGGGCTGCACGATGCTTCCACGCAGAGCTGATACCGCCCGTACATGAGTCCTCGTAATCTGCTTAGAAGGTCTAAGCCTGTCCAGGAAAACTGCTGCGAGTCGGCCCATCCATGCATATAAACCCTATTGCTTTTAATTGGACGGCAGCGATTGAGATGTCATTTCATCTCAATATCGGGTAAAAGTCCCATAAAATTTGAAGCAATGTCTCCAAAATGACCTAAATAGTCTTGACGGGAACGTTAAACCTCAAATCAAACAAACAAACTGTTGACGCATAATGAAGTAAAATTAAGTATGCCACCCATCGCCGCAAAATGTAATAATTCTTTCATTTTGCTCAAACCTCTTAGTATCGACGCATAATGTAGTAAAAACGACATTTTATTTCATTTCGCGTCGACTTTGCCAACGCATAATGTAGTAAAAATTTCAAAATGTAGTAATTACTACATTACTACATTATGCGTTGTAACATACCATCCATGTTTACATCATCAATTTAAAACCTGGATCATATCCATTCGATATCTTCTGCAGTGAGGAGTTGTTAAATTTAATACTTGTAACCGCTCTTCATAACTTAGATGAGAAAGTTCGAGGAGCAGTCTTGTAAGTCTTCTCTGAACATTTTCGATAGCACGAATGTCCTTGTTTAATATTGGAAACCAGATGGTGTTACCGTAGCAAGAATAGGTCTAATTATGGTCAAGAACCAGTGCTTCAGCTGAAGTGCACGACCCGCCGGATGCTTTTAGCTTTATGAGTGTTACAATATATGGGTATGGCGATCATTTTGATCATGTGACCTGGACCTAAAACGGTTCCCCCTATAAATGCGCCTTATCGTAAGGAGCAAAAATATATCTTATACTTTAGTACTGTATTCTGAATCGTTTGCAGGATAAAATGCATTCTCACTTTTCCAATACAAAAGCATATGTGTCAAAGTTTGACCTAGGCACAAAGAAGGTCAAGGTCAACCCAGGGTCACCATTTTAGCAATTTATGATGGGCCTACGTCCCAGATGCTATTTATCAAGTTTCGTGGAAATCTGTCCAGTGGTTCTGGAGGAGACTATTTTTGAAGGGTTTTTACCATATATGGCTGGGCGGCCATTTTGGTCATGTGACCTGGACCCCATAGCAAATTTTGGTTTCCCCCATCCCATAGAGGCTCCATATGAAATTTGACTTCAATCGGCCCAACGGTTTCCGAGGAGAAGCAGTTCGAAAATTTTCACATTTTTCGCCTCGGCGAGGCTATACTAAATGGAATGTAATATTTCGCAAGTTCATTGGTTAGATCTCATTGATATCTATCAGTATGCCAAAAATTGTTTAAATATTCCAAGCGGTTAAGTCCCTATCACCAATTTTCACAAACGGGTTACGGACGGACAGACAGACTGACAGAATGACCGAATGACACGGTGATTTTAGGGCACTCTTAGAAAATCAACCTACTTCAGTCGGTCGCTTTTTTCTGCGGATCGTGCAATATAGATCTATTATGTCATATGGGCGTTTGACATCTTTGACACCTTTTCTTCGGAAAGCGGGGGGATAAATACAGTGACCTTCCGCTATTGATAAGACCAATTGGGCCCCGTCAAGCGATTTTAGTACTTATCGCCTATGCGAGCACCGAAGGTTCAGGCGAGCCTGCGCGGATTATCGCCTATGCGAGCACCGAAGGTTCAGACGAGCCTGCGCATTCGCGCAGTCTCGACAGAACCTTTGCTGCTCGCTCATACAAGCAGTGAATCAAGAGGAACCTTCAGACAGAAAACCATATCCCTGGCCCCTCAGAATGGCTGAGCATGCGCAGTTAGAATTTGTCATGACGGAATGCTCGAAGACACAAATTCGCTTGGCGGGGCTCAATTATGCTTTTAAAAGCACATTTAGATGGTTTCAGGTACATTTTCCTCATCGAGGCGGATCTAACGAGTATCCACAATTTATATTATGAGTAGAAATAAGAAAAATATATCAATTTTTCATCATAAAATTTTCGATTTTTCGGCGGTAAAATAGTCAATGGATTTGTATAGGCGTGTTTTCGTAATGTGCCATTAACTGCAAAAATTCATATTGGCCCCGGTCTGCTGTTTTGGCACAATACAGAAAGTAACCCACAAAACTGTACTCACGGAGTGCCTGGGTAATTACGAGTCTTTGTTAACAGGTTTCGAGATAGCCGTGTATTAGTTTGTTTGTTTGATTTGAGGTTTAACGTCCCCGACAACACTGTAACGGTCATTTTGGAGGCGCTGCTTCCAGTTTTGTGGGACTTTTGATGAACTGACATCCCAAGCTCTGTGCTGTTTACCTATCTATTTGCTTTTATGTTACTTGTGTACCCTTTTACAGGGACTCATAAATATCCTGATATTTCTCAGGTAAAGAATATAATTGCGTTACGTGCGTCGTGCGTAATTCAAATTGTTGTTGTTTTCCAGTTTCCCCGTGTCGCGGGTCGTCAGCTGGTGGGGTCCCAGGGAACGAATCCATGCTGGCACTACACCGTAGCCGTTCGGTGGTACCCCATTCCCCGTTGCCGGTGAACAGGGAGACCATCGCTCGGCTCCAGCCCCGTCCGTCTCATGTTTGTCGTCTCACGTCTCAGGTGTCTCCGAGCCCACGGGCATCCCCTTACCCTGTAGCCAATCGCCGAGCTCCGTCCTGAGAGGTTTGTGAAACGGTGCCGTGACCTTTCCAGGTCTCGGTGGGGCTTATATTTTGTCACTCCCGTTTGCTTCAGGAGTGCATGTGTCCTGTCGCTAAAGGGCATCTTTATTGATTGGAGTTTCTGGGCTAGGCGTGCTTCATTTTTCAAGGGCTGTGGATGTGTTGCACAGTTCCAATGTGAGCCTTTGTTTTGGTGCAACATAGTTTAGTTGTAGTAATTTGGAACTCCATTCTAAAGGTTTGGCTACGTGATTGCCTGCGTTTAAGTTATAGCAGTGCTGTGCCTTGGGTTTTTGCGGTTTGCCGCAAAGGGGTGTGGGTTGTTTTGTGTAACAGGGTAGGCTCCGAGTTTGACCTTATCATAAAGGGGATCGTTTAGCAGTTAATTTTGTTTGAAAGTTTCATTGCGATTTGGAAGACGTTTCTAAAGATTGCTATACACGTTTCCATGCTACGTGTTATGCACCTCATACCCAATCAGGGGATTCGAGACAAAGTTTTTAGCCATTTTGTGGTGCTTATTTGCACCACAAAATTGTAGAGTCCATCCATTTCTTTCTTCTAGCTTGTAGCTTCAGCCGCATCTACACCCTCACGCCAGCACCATGTCTATGGATGTCGTCTACGCTTTTTGTATCAATTTTGATATTGGTATTTTGTTTTTTTATTTTTTTTTTGTTTGATTTTTGCATATTTTTGTAACGTATGTACATTTTTACATTATTTGGTCTGTGCCCCCAGCTTATTGAGTATATATGCGGGCGGATGTGCTCGCCCCGCCACGGACCTGTCATGATTGTTTTTCTTGTGCTTTAAAGATGGTGTTGTCCGTTTTGGGGCAAGCCCACCCGCTCTCTATTGCTGGGTAGGACAGTTTTTGTACCTGCAAGGTTGTGCTTGTAGATTATATTTTGTGATTTTTGTTTATTCTGTACATACAACATATAGTATAGTGTGATGGCCTCCGCCGTCTCGGGCCCAAGTTTGTGTTTATTTTAGTTAGTGGGTGACCTCTATCGCGGAGGATGTGGAAGTAGGTCAATCCCCTTTCTGCATTTTTTGTTAAAGTTAGGAAAATGTGGTGCCCCTAGCTAGGCCTCCTCCACGTAGGATGTCATATTCTGTGGGGCCGTAAGTTGGTCATTCTGAGTCCCCATGTTTACATGTCATTATCGCAACCTACGTGAAGGAAGGCACCATAGGAGGAATTGTATTCCTACCTAGTCGTTTGAGGGCCCGAGATATCGTGTGCCGATCTCGTTAGCAATGTAGTTAGTACAAATTCATATAATCATGTAGGTCGCATACAAGCGTCCGCCTGCGCATGTGCGCAGTCGAGCACTCCTATGCGATCTTGTTTTTATGTGTCATATTTACAGTTAACAATGTTTGAAATCGCTTTTTGGGAAAAAACTCTTCTTCTTCTTCTTCTATCTCCAGGTTTTTGATCTCTCTTTTCCTATACTATCCTCTCTACGGGATTCCTACTCTACAAATATTCTACAACTATCGCTATATCTACCTAATTGAGCATTGCGTGGGTGGATGTGTGTTGTTTTAGTTTTGCGTGGGTGGTTGTGTGTTGATGCCCTCCTTCAGGGTCGCGCTCAGTCATGCCCTAGTTAGTTAGTTAATTTCCCTTATCTGTATAAATATTTGGCCGTCTTGACCGTCCGTTTTAGTTACGGTCATGGCGCGATTTGCTGTCTTTGATGATACTTATGTTAAACGACAAGGGCAGTACCGAGGGCTGTTTGATGTACCAGGCGAGGTTCGGTTTTTCGGCCGTGGTGGTATGCGCGTGGCGAGCTATGATGTTGACTTGTGGGACAGCGGTTCATATTTTCCGAGGGCAAAATTGGGACAGCGATGGTCGTCTCCACAGGCACTATTATAGGGACCGTATTCATTTGTCAAGGGAGGGACAGAAGCAATACCATGTGTGCTTAGAAAGGGCCTTCCTGCGATTTTTCTGCTAGTCGGGTGTTTATAAAATGTCCTTTTGTGGGCCCCCAGATCATTCCGTTTGGGTAACCTTATAATGTACATCCTTTATTCGAAAGAGAAATTTGCGAAAAAAAAAAAAAAAAAAAAGAGAAAAACAAAGAGATGTGATAGGGCCTATTGTTTCTTATTTCTGTCCCACTCATCTATGTGCATTCCTGAAGGAGAGCCTTTTTGTTTGCTAGTGTGTTTGTGTGCCGTTCTCCTTTGGGTTGTGTGGTTCTCGATCAGCCAGGATTTTGACGCAACGCTGCTCAGTGCCAAAGTCCTAAGACCGCAAACCCCAGCGTTACATCTCGTCCTGATTTCCCGTTTGCCTCACCCCCTCCGGAGAGGCCGGGCGATGGATTTTCCTTGTGGTGGATCCATGCCCAGTCCCGGCGTGTTCTCATGTGATCCTCTTTTGGGCAGTGTGGCTCCCGATCGTAATTCAAATGTTGTTGTTTTCCAGTTTCCCCGTGTCGCGGGTCGTCAGCTGGTGGGGTCCCAGGGAACGAATCCATGCTGGCACTACACCGTAGC
Organism: Lucinisca nassula; assembly: GCA_963580285.1. Classification (NCBI taxonomy): domain Eukaryota; kingdom Metazoa; phylum Mollusca; class Bivalvia; order Lucinida; family Lucinidae; genus Lucinisca; species Lucinisca nassula. The sequence continues at coordinate 49,171,024 of OY757020.1, forward strand.
CGTTCGGTGGTACCCCCATTCCTCGTTGCCGGTGAACAGGGAGACCATCGCTCGGCTCCAGCCCCGTCCGTCTCATGTTTGTCGTCTCACGTCTCAGGTGTCTCCGAGCCCACGGGCATCCCCTTACCCTGTAGCCAATCGCCGAGCTCCATCCTGAGAGGTTTGTGAAACGGTGCCGTGACCTTTCCAGGTCTCGGTGGGGCTTATATTTTGTCTTCCCGTTTGCTTCAGGAGTGCATGTGTCCTGTCGCTAAAGGGCATCTTTATTGATTGGAGTTTCTGGGCTAGGCGTGCTTCATTTTTCAAGGGCTGTGGATGTGTTGCACAGTTCCAATGTGAGCCTTTGTTTTGGTGCAACATAGTTTAGTTGTAGTAATTTAGAACTCCATTCTAAAGGTTTGGCTACGTGATTGCCTGCGTTTAAGTTATAGCAGTGCTGTGCCTTGGGTTTTTGCGGTTTGCCGCAAAGGGGTGTGGGTAGTTTTGTGTAACAGGGTAGGCTCCGAGTTTGACCTTATCATAAAGGTAATCGTTTAGCAGTTAATTTTGTTTGAAAGTTTCATTGCGATTTGGAAGACGTTTCTAAAGATTGCTATACACGTTTCCATGCTACGTGTTATGCACCTTATACCCAATCAGGGGATTCGAGACAAAGTTTTTAGCCATTTTGTGGTGCTTATTTGCACCACAAAATTGTAGAGTCCATCCATTTCTTTCTTCTAGCTTGTAGCTTCAGCCGCATCTACACCCTCACGCCAGCACCATGTCTATGGATGTCGTCTACGCTTTTTGTATCAATTTTGATATTGGTATTTTGTTTTTTTATTTTTTTGTTTGATTTTTGCATATTTTTGTAACGTATGTACATTTTTACATTATTTGGTCTGTGCCCCCAGCTTATTGAGTATATATGCGGGCGGATGTGCTCGCCCCGCCACGGACCTGTCATGATTGTTTTTCTTGTGCTTTGAAGATGGTGTTGTCCGTTTTGGGGCAAGCCCACCCGCTCTCTATTGCTGGGTAGGACAGTTTTTGTACCTGCAAGGTTGTGCTTGTAGATTATATTTTGTAATTTTTGTTCTGTACATACAACATATAGTATAGTTGAGGGCCTCCGCCGTCTCGGGCCCAAGTTTGTGTTTATTTTAGTTTGTGGGTGACCTCTATCGCGGAGGATGTGGAAGTAGGTCAATCCCCTTTCTGCATTTTTGTTAAAGTTAGGAAAATGTGGTGCCCCTAGCTAGGCCTCCTCCACGTAGGATGTCATATTCTGTGGGGCCGTAAGTGGGTCATTCTGAGTCCCCATGTTTACATGTCATTATCGCAACCTACGTGAAGGAAGGCACCATAGGAGGAATTGTATTCCTACCTAGTCGTTTGAGGGCCCGAGATATCGTGTGCCGATCTCGTTAGCAATGTAGTTAGTACAAATTCATATAATCATGTAGGTCGCATACAAGCGTCCGCCTGCGCATGTGCGCAGTCGAGCACTCCTATGCGATCTTGTTTTTGTGTGTCATATTTACAGTTAACAATGTTTGAAATCGCTTTTTGGGAAAAAACTCTTCTTCTTCTTCTATCTCCAGGTTTTTGATCTCTCTTTTCCTATACTATCCTCTCTACGGGATTCCTACTCTACAAATATTCTACAACTATCGCTATATCTACCTAATTGAGCATTGCGTGGGTGGATGTGTGTTGTTTTAGTTTTGCATGGGTGGTTGTGTGTTGATGCCCTCCTTCAGGGTCGCGCTTAGTCATGCCCTAGTTAGTTAGTTAATTTCCCTTATCTGTATAAATATTTGGCCGTCTTGACCGTCCGTTTTAATCACGGTCATGGCGCGATTTGCTGTCTTTGATGATACTTATGTTAAACGACAAGGGCAGTACCGAGGGCTGTTTGATGTACCAGGCGAGGTTTGTTTTTTCGGCCTAGGTGGTATGCGCGTGGCGAGCTATGATGTTGACTTGTGGGACAGCGGTTCATATTTTCCGAGGGCAAAATTGGGACAGCGATGGTCGTCTCCACAGGCACTATTATCGACCGTATTCATTTGTCAAGGGAGGGACAGAAGCAATACCATGTGTGCTTAGAGAGGGCCTTCCTGCGATTTTTCTGCTAGTCGGGTGTTTATAAAATGTCCTTTTGTGGGCCCCCAGATCATTCCGTTTGGGTAACCTTATAATGTACATCCTTTATTCGAAAGCGAAATTTGCGAGAAAAAAAAAAAAAAAAGAGAAAAACAAAGAGATGTGATAAGGCCTATTGTTTCTTATTTCTGTCCCACTCATCTATGTGCATTCCTGAAGGAGAGCCTTTTTGTTTGCTAGTGTGTTTGTGTGCGTAATTCAAATGCCGATCGAGGCCCTTAATAGATTTAATCAATATTTATACTTGATGGTGTCAATGTTTGATATTTACGCCGATAATTCAAGCAATATATGTTTTTTCGAACAGAAACGTAAATATCATATAGCAATCAAATGCTGTCATTTTTACATATATTATAATTGTGTAAAAATAAAGAATAGAACAAAACATTATCGGTTTTAAAGGTAATGTAATCTTGCCGAAATAACTTACTAAACGCTACATGAGGTAGATAACCTTAACGTTTTACAAGTATTTCCTTTGCGATCGGTCACAGGTGTATATTACATACGGTGCAGTCCGGTGACATTGCGCACATTTAGTCTAGATAGCTTGTCAATCCCCCGCCGCGAAGCGGAGCGGGGATTATAGAAATGACCTTCGTCTGTCCGTCCGTTTGTCTGTCCGTCCGTCTGTCTGTCCGCAACACTTTCTTGTCCGCTCCCTATCTCCTGAACCCTTTGGTAGATTTTCATTAACTTTGGTCAATTATTCGTCTCAGTGAGCTGATGTGCAGAACCCATAAATGAACCATGCCGACTCAAGGTCAAGGTCACAGCTGAAGGGCACGAGTTTGAAACATGGAATTTTATGTACGTTCCATATCTCCTTTACCCTTGGAAAGAGTTTCATTAAACTTTGGTCAAATATTCTTTTCAGTTAGCTGATGTGCAAAACCCATAAATGAACCATGCCGACTCAAGGTCAAGGCCACATCTGAAGATCAAGAGTTTGAAACTTTGAATTTTGTATCCGTTCCATATTTCCTTTACCCCTGCAAGGATTCTCATTAAACTTTGATCAATTATCCTCCTCAGTGAGCTGATGTGCATAACCCATAAATGAACCATGTCGACTCAAGATCAAGGTCACATTTGAAGGTCAGGAGTTTAAAATTTTGAATTTTGTGTCCGTTCCATATCTCCTTTACACCTCAAAGATTTTCATTAAACTTTGGTTAATTATCCCCCTCAGTGAGCTCATGTGCACAGTTCATAAATGAATCATGCCGACACCAGGTAAAGGTCACATTGGAAGGTCACGAGTTTGAAACTTTTAACTTTGTGTCCGTCCCATATCTCCTTTACCCATGGAAGGATTTTCATTAACTTTTCATCAGATATCCCCCTCAGTGAGCTGATGTGCAGAACCCATAAATAAACCATACATACTCAAGATCAAGGTCACAGGTGACGGTCACAAGGTTCAGCCTTGATACAAAGTGCGCCGGGGGATTTGGCTTTCCCTCAGACTGCGCTCTTGTAATTATTTTGATTTGGTTTTTGTTTTACAGCCCTTTCAAGATTAGTTAACTCAAATCGAGCCGATCGTTAATCAGAGGTGGGCGAAAACCTGAGCACCCGAAAAAAAACTCCTGACCTTCTGTTGTAGAACTTGGCGTCTCACATGTGACACTAGCCAGACTCGAACCCACAGCGGTGAGAGACCTTACGATTAGGAGTCAGCGCTTTTAGCCACTAGGACACGGAGGTACGTGTCATTGCTTGTTGGGTCGACTGTCTGTCTGTCGACCCATAGTGAGCCAGAAAGTGGCGAAATCAATGCCAATTCGGCTTTATGTACTTCGCGCGAGAGCGTTAAGTAAGTCAACGGCGCTCTCTCTTAGGTCCGCGCGATTTTGGCCACCATGATGCATGCGTATGCAAGTTTCCATGCTGGCCGGAAAACGCGCGCGCGGTTACGGTCCAGGAAGAATGAGTGCGCAACGGTCTTCTACCGGCTTGGCCAGGCAGAAGCACTGCTTGTAGAACCGCAAAGCTCCTGGGACGAACTCGTAGTCTCCCGCATCCGATGACCTCGGCACGTACAGAATGTCGTTCTCAAAATGTTGCAAACCGTAACACTCTGTCGCGTATGGGTACGACCCTTAGGCTTACCTGTCGTGGTATTTGTAGCGGCAGACAGCTTTGCAGTCGCTGGTAATCCATGTCTGACGCGAATGGCTGGTGGGAAGGCTTAGGCGGCGAAGTCTTGCGTCGTTTCTTCTTCGGCGGCGCCGGTGGCGTAGGACGAGGAGAAGGCTCTGGCAAAGGCGGTTCTAGTACACGCGAAGGCGTTGGTCGCTGTAGTGTCGGCGCTGGCGCAGGTTCGGCACTGCCTGTTGGTGGTCCTTGATAGACGGGGATCGCGAGTGTCCTTTTAAGGGGAACGGGAACACCTGGCAGATTTTGTCGCCATTTTTCAAAAGGAGACCAATTTCAGGACATTCTGTTCGATTTTCTATAACCCCTGTCCAACTGAAAAAGGGTCTACTATTAGAGGAAAGAATTTGCTCCTCAGGAGCAAATTCTTTTCTTTAAGAGTTGACCCCTATTGCCATGGTGTACAAAAATACTTTTGCAGGAGTTGCCATCCCTGAAGGTGTACCCATTCCCCTTAAATGTCTCTACATGTGGCGCTGCTTGGCGTACACGGTAGACGTGGCGCTGTTTTCTCGGGCCTGACTGGAACTGGAAGGCTGAGGTCCCAAGTGAGGGTGACAGCTACCCCATGAAGTTTGCAAGACTAAAGAAAGTTACCGGAGGCTCTGGCAAGCAGAATAAGACGATGCTGGCTATTCGAGAGCTGAACAGAGAATTGTGTGAATGGAAGGATCATCTATTTCAGCATTTTTTCTAGGATAATTATATCAGTACCTGTAATTATTTACAGGATAACTTTTTAAGGGGAATGGGTGACACCTTTTCTGGATTGTTTTTTTTTTTTTTTTTTTTTTTAATTTACAGGGACTTTTTTCCTTTTGCCGGATATTTACATTATGGTTCATTGGCTCCTGAGCTCTTGGTTATAAAACAGGTTATCGTTTGATGGGCGCATGCGCTGTTGGTAAAATTAACATGTGGCTAGCCGCCAGGTATTTGATATGGGTGGCAGCGCTCACGGTGCAAATACTAACATCGTGGAATTTTGCTGAGAAATAACAATGGCATGGAATGATTAAATGTGTGTTATTATATATGACCTATTCATATACAATGCGGTTCCTTTTGAACTCTACTCATTATAACACGGTCCTGGTTATAACACGGCCAGGTCTTGCCTCCCAAATTGTCATTTTACTATATATAATTTCTATATAAAAATATCTCTTTATGTTACAACACAGTTCACTTATAACACGGTCCTGTACTATGCATCCCAAACATAGCGTTATAAAGGTACTGTCCTGTACATTTAACGTCAAACTGTTTGAATAAGGCGGTTCGATCGAAAGCGAAAATCGGAGGGTTAAAATGGTATTCTCTCGCTTTGACTCTCGATATTCTAATATGACTCGAGACGAATTGTACCCTATGTTCAAAATGTACTGGTAAACAAACTAGGTCTGGCAGTGACGTCAAATCAATAACAAAGCTAAAAATAGAAACTAAGGATTTTCCAGTATAAATTTGCGCTTGGGTTTATCGTATGAACAGGACACGCCCACTGATTATACAGCAGTCACAACGGCCCATGGAATGTCAACGCTGCTTGTCGTGCTGACGGTCCGGGTTCGAATCTCACTGATTGCGTTTTTTTATTATATGTTTGTTTTATATTTTATAGTAAATTAAATATTCATTGTTTCATATTTTATATTTTACTGGTTTAAAATATATAGTAAATTTTGTATATCCTTTTTTTTCTGTTTCACTGTTTTCATCTGTATTTCTCATAAACACGTTTTATGCAGTCAATGTTACGTATGTGCTTGAAAATGAACAAGAAATATGTTCTGTAGGGCCTACACGTCGTAAGTATCCACTTTTAGCATGTCACACGGGTTAAGCAGATTTCACATGTCGTGTGTGGGTGGCTGCGGGTGCTTGTGTGTATTACGAGGTAAAAAAAAAAAAAATAAAATAAAAATAAAAAAAAAAGAAACAATCATGCGACACGTCGGTTTTGAACCAACCACTTCTTGGTCTGTAAAACAACTCCTCTACTCTCTGGTCCACGAAATCCACAAGGTTTTGGCGGTATGTAATTGATTTAAGTCATAGGTTTCAAGTAAAGGCCATGTCATATGAATATTCGAGTAAACTAATTATGACGTAACTGCCAGGAATTCCTTGTCGGTCTATATATTATCGACAAAAATACAAAACAAAATCATTTGGGAAAATTTGTTTTTTTTTTAGGCCTACACAGAAGAACTATTAACCCAGGCACCATGCGTCCCTGAAATAAGGTCCACAGGAATTTGCGTAGTGAATACTGGCCGAATTTCCATTTCAAAAAACACAAAGTAGCCAGGCACTGGGAAGTATATAGCAAAGAATACGTAGTTAAACTACGGAGCCCAGGCACTGGGAAGTAGCAGAGAATACGCAGATAAACTACGGCGCCCAGGCACTGGGAAGTAGCAGAGAATACGCAGATAAACTACGGCGCCCAGGCACTGGGAAGTAGCAGAGAACACGCAGATAAACTACGGCGCCCAGGCACTGGGAAGTAGATGAGAATACGCAGATAAACTACGGCGCCCAGGCACTGGGAAGTAGCAGAGAACACGCAGATAAACTACGGCGCCCAGGCACTGGGAAGTAGATGAGAATACGCAGATAAACTACGGCGCCCAGGCACTGGGAAGTAGCAGAGAACACGCAGATGTTCCAAAAGAAGGCCCATATTATTATTGACAGCTAAAGTTTCAAGAAGATGGGAAGTAGCAGCGAGTATGGAACGCCTTTACTGCCTCCCGGTGATTGTTTTCTTGCTGTTCTCTCGACTATTCTTTATTTCATGTACTTTCATCGATATATCCTGTACTTGCATCGTTATAGTATGTGCTTTCATCAATATATCATATGCTTTCATCATTATATCCTGTGTGTTTATCATTATATCATGTGCTTTCATCCTTATATTCTGTGCTTTCATCATTATATCCTGTGTGTTTATCATTATATCATGTGCTTTCATCATTATATTCTGTGTTTTTGTCTTTATATCCAGTGTATTCATCATATCATGTGCTTTCATCATTATAGTCTGTGTTTTTATCATTATATCCTGCGTTTACATCATTATACCATATGCTCTCATCATTATATCCTGTGCTTTCATCATTATGTTGGAAACAATTGTTGTTATGTTTTGTATACATATCATTATATCATAGGCAAACGTTATTGTATCCTGTGCTGTGATCATTATATTGGATGCACTTTATATTATGTTATGTATCCATATCATTATATCATAGGCAAACGTTATTGTATCCTGTGCTGTGATCATTATATTGGATGCACTTTATATTATGTTATGTATCCATATCATTATATCATAGGCAAACGTCATTGTATCCTGTGCTGTGATCATTATATTGGATGCACTTGATATTATGTTATGTATCCATATCATTATATCATAGGCAAACGTCATTGTATCCTGTGCTGTGATCATTATATTGGATGCACTTGATATTATGTTATGTATCCATATCATTATATCATAGACAAACGTCATTGTATCCTGTACTGTGATCATTATATTCGATGCACTTGATATTATGTTATGTATCCATATCATTATATCATAGGCAAACGTCATTGTATCCTGTGCTGTGTTCATTATATTGGATGCACTTGATATTATGGTGTGTATATATATCATTATATCATAGGCAAACGTCATTGTATCCTGTGATTTGATCATTATATTGGTTTCCCTTGGGATTATGTTATGTTTACATACCATTATATCATAGACAAACGTCATTACATCCTGTGCTGTGATAAGCATATTGGATTCACTTGGATTTATGTTATGCATATATATCAAGACATCCTAGGCAAACGTCATTGTATCCTGTGCTTTGATCATTATATTGAATTCACTTGGAATTATGTTATGTTTACATACCATTATATCATAGACAAACGTCTTTATATCCTGTGCTGTGATCATTATATTTGACGCAATTGACATTATGTTATGTATACATAAAATTATATCATGGGCAAACATCATTGTATTCTTTGCTTTAACAATTATAATGGATACAGTTAATATTATGTTATGTATACATTACGATTATACTATTGGCAAATATCATTGTATCCCATACTTTGATCATTATATTGGATGCATTTGACATGATATTACATAAACAAACCATTATTTAATAGGCAAAGATCATTGGTTCATGCGCCTTGACCATTATGTTGGATGTAGTTGACATTATATTACATAAACAAACCGTTATATCATAGGCAAATGTCATTGGATCCTGTGCTTTGAACATTATAGCAGATGTAGTTGATTTAATGTTATGTACTGATAGAATTCTGAAGAGGTTTTATTGACTTGGGCCCTTAAGATTGTTCAGTCTTTTAAATATTTTGAGCAAGCACTGCTTGGTGACAGTTACAATGATCAAGAATTAAAATATTTTTGTAATAATGGATAGTGAAATGAGAGTAATTTTGAACAAACTGGGATTGACTCAATGCGTATCTACGTTTCTCGAAGAAAAAATTTCTCCAGATTTAGTTTGTAAACTTTCCATGTATGATATGAACAGTCTGGGAGTCTATAGTAGCGTTGACATGATGAAACTTCGAACGGAATGCATAAAATATGGCCCACGTGAAAACCCAACTAGCCGTCTCGACCCTAAATACAATATCCCACGACAAATAATAGAAACCCTGATAGAGTCAGGCTTTAAAATACACGAAATTGCAAAACTTATATCGGTGTCAGAGAGAACTATCTACAGAAGAATGGCACACTTCAATCTGTCAGTTTATCAGTTCAGCGACATAGATGATGCCGGTCTAGAAAATGCGGTTGCTCAAGTGACAACTGAATTCCCAAGAATAGGAGAATCAATGATAAGACAAGTATTAAACCAGAGAGGAATAAAGGTTTCTACATTACTCTTTATTACATATTTTCTTCTAGTATGTACATGTACTTATTTGAATTTCATGTTCGTAGCCTATTATTGACTAATAAACAGTAAGTGGTCACTGATGTAGGAGAAGCGGGGGGAGGGCAGCAGGGGCCAGGCCCCTCCAATAATTTTGGTGGTGGGGCCGAAGGCTATTTTGCCCCCCCCCCCCCATCCCAATATTTGAAATTTGTTTACTTTTTTTTCTACACTAAACTAGTAATATTGTCCTTTTTCGTGGGTAAATATTTCCATTTGACTCATACTTTATGTACCCACCAAGTTTATTCTTATCATTGTATTTATTCTGATTTGTTCTTCTAGTCACTTTTGTTCCCTTATCGATAGTCCTTGAAATCTGTAAAGCAATTCAGAATATTTATTAACGGATATGTTTATTTATTCACTTCCCCTTTTTTGCTTTCCATTGTGATGCCTGATGAACAAACCGGTTTGTTTGGCAACCCAGATCTGCAACTTATCCTGTAGTTAACATGTTAACAAACATTTGCAAAGAAACTCTCAGTGAGACAGTGGAGTGTATTGATATGTTTCTGTTACGGATACCCTTGTAAACCCCACTTTATATAGAGGTAACTGGGATATAAAGAAGGGAATATTATTTTCTTGTTTCTGCTCCAAGACATGTTGTAAAACTGGATAGAACAGTCTCAATTCTTGGAAGTTCTAATGAGCACATACAACCCATTGTTGATACATGTAAATAAAACAGATATTCTTTTCGTCAGAAATTTAATCGTTTTGAAGCTGTGAAAGTATTTGCCATGTCTCATGGATATGTTATCCTAATGTTTGTGTAGGTAAACTGCCAAGTGCCAAATAATACCTATGTGTTGTTATTTGAATTTAGATTTAACATCCCCATTGACACTATTTAGGTCATTTTAGAGGCTTTGTTTCCAATTTTGTGGGGCTTTATCCCATATGAAGTCCTGCCTGTGCACCCAATGAAACCAAAACTGCTTATATGTTTTGTGACATTCTAACTCAAACCAGTTAGTCCTTCTAAGAGGCTTAGCAATACTTATGTGCAGTCAGTCTTAGCTCTTTATGGAAGCACCTGCATGCAACCAAAACTATTTTTCCAAGCCTTGATGGGCGGTGGTCATAATAAACTATAAGTTGTCCCATATAGAGGATGAAAACACTTTTAAATGATTTTGAATTCTACAATTTTGATTAAGTCATTTACTATTCCTATTTTCCACACAAAAAGGACATTTGAGATGCGACGAAACTACAGCAAAAATAGGCCCAGAATGCAGGAAATGCTGTCTAGGGCTTTCCTTCTTTCCGGGGGAACATGTCTATGGATCCCCCAAGCAAACTTACAAGCATTTATCCAGGTAAATACAGTTAAATCCATCAAAGTGAACGGCTTCTTTAAGCAAGCAGCCGGTCTTAAGCAAGCGTAGAAGGCAACTGCATAGAATCGCGCCTTTATTAAGCAAGCACCTGCCCTAGGCAAGTATATTTTGATCATCTCTCAGGCACTGTGCCTGTCTATACAAATACACAGTAAGTTTTATCACCGAAAAAAGGGAAATTTTCAGATGAAACAAGAATGCAGTCTGAGGGACAGCCATAATCCCCCGCCACCTTCAGTAACAAAGCTCAACCATGTGACCTTCACACTGACTTTAAATTAGCAACCTTATGATGGTTAACATTTCTGCCAAGTAATTTTAAAATCCATCCAGGAGTAAGAAAGTTAGTGACAAAACACCCCAAAAAGACCCTTTTTTCACCTTTGACCTAGTATGACCTTGACCTTTCAGAAACCAACCTGGGTTTTGCGCACAACACATCATCTCATGATGATTAACATTACTGTCATTGAGGTGAAAAACTGACCAAAGTTTAATGAAATTCTATCAAAGGGTTAAGGAGATATGGAGCGGACAAGAAAGTGTTACGGACGGACGGATGGATGGACAGACGAAGGGCATTCCTATAATCCCAGCTCCGCTTCGCGGCAGGGGATTAATTATTATATATACATGAATTTCTTATTTCTTCTCAAAATAGATTTTGTGTTCTTGTCAGAGCGAAATCGGCGAGGCGGTTCTAACGAGTACTCACAATCTATTTTTGGAGAATAAATAATATGTACATCCTTAAACCCAAGTTTTGCTATATAAAAGTGAGGTTTAAAGGTGGGTTATTGAGCTATGGGTAAAATAAAATTATATAGCCGGTATTTTTCTATAAAACAATACAAATGAATGCATTTTATGCAAAAAATGCGAACAATTATGATGACAGGTAAACGAGTTTGTGAGGGATTCCCTAACTAGGCTATGTATACTAGTTAGATCTATTTTTAGTTCGTGACAAAAATAGAATCCCCATATATGACGTTATCCATTTTGGGCCTTGTTTGCTTAGGCCATGCCTGAATCGGAAAAAAATATGATGCTGAATACCATGCCATAAGTAACGACGCTCAGAGACGATGCTGTCGCCATGTATGTGTTAAGTGACAGATTTATTTTTAGAACAGAAATTCCGAACACATGTTCAGAGTGAAGGGTAAACATGTATGAAAACGACCATTTTCACAAAGGATAAAAACCAGAAACCAGAAAAACATGAGACCCGGTAGCTCAATAACCAACCTTTAAGGGGTCAAGATAAGTTTCGTTATGTAATAAAGGCTGGACTGTAACCCCCCTCCAATATTACAAACCTTCCTACGCTTATGTGGTTGAATTTGATTTATGTCTCTGCGACGATGCATTCATTGAGTTAGGAAAATTTAAAAAGTGAAATGATCAGGAATCCGATCCCACATTCCATCCAAAATATCACAAGGGAAAGAAGCTAACACAAAGTCACATCAAATGACAGTTTAGACAGTATAACCCTAAGTCAGCAGCTCGTTCCCTGGCTGGAGATGGACAAGACAAAAGGACCCAAAGGGCCCAGATTCACTCACCTGATCCAAAGTATAACAAGTGGGCCGAAGCAGGGCTATTTTTAGCCACTGGGCTATAATTTGAATGAAATTGGCCCAAGGGTGAAGGCGGAGTAAGCATTTTATGCAATTTGTTGACGTTTTTTTCTATTTTGCCCTGTTTGCCATCTTCTTCATCTGAGCCGAACGATTTAAACTGCTTTAGAAGGTCACCTAAATAGCATTCCTATGAAATTTGAATCAATTTGGCCGATGTGTATGGGAGAAATAGTTGTTTAAAGTTTTTTTTTTCTATTTTTAGCTATGGTGGCCATCTTGTTCATCAGAGCGTAACAATTTTAGCTATGTTGGTAGATGGCCACCTAAGCAACATTCCTTTGAAGTTAGAATCAAATTGGCCCAAGGGTACGGGAGGAGTCGTCTTAAGATTTTTCTATTTTTAGCTCTGGCGGCCATAAATGTTCACCAGAGTTCAACAATTTTAGCTATTTTGGTAGAGAGTCATCTAAACAACCTTCCTATGAAGTTTAAATCAAATTGACCCAATGGTATGGGAGGAGTAGTCGTTTAAAGATTGTCCTAATTTTAGCTCTGGCAGCCATCTTGTTAACCAGAGCATAACAATTTTTACCTAATTTGGTAGGGGGTCATCTAAGCAACCTTCCCATGAAGTTTGAATCAACTGGCCCAAGGGTATGGGAAGAGTAGTAGTTTAAAGATTTTTCTATTTTTAGCTCTGGTGGCCATCTTGTTCACCGTAGAGCGACGATTTTAGCTATTTTTGTAGATGGTGCGCTAACCAATCTTCCTTTGAAGTTTGGAACAAATTGGCCTAATTATATGGGACGAGTAGTCGTTTAAATTTTATTTTCTATTTTTAGCTCTGGTGGCCATCTTGTTCACCAGAGCTAGGGCTGCCACGATTAATCGTATAATCGATTGATTGATAAAGTCCAGAAATATGATTATCGATACTGATTTTTCGTAATCGATTATTTTCTTAGTAGAATTTATCAGCTAAAGATGTTTCTTAAATAGCTGGATGAGTGGCAAACAGTGCAGACACTGATGAGACGCCGCGTTCTGCGGCGTCTCATCTGGGTCTACACTGATTTCTCCGGCCTGTCAGGGCAAAACCCTAGAGTCAAGTACAACATATGGTAAGAGTCATGTTCAAGACAGAAAGCCAGACAGGTAAAATTGTGACCAAATCTCCAGTGATTACTAATCGATTATCGATATGGCAAGACCGATAATCGATTATCATTCCAGCACGATTAGCCAGCCCTAACCGGAGCATAATGATTTTAGCTATTCTGGTAAAGGGTCACCTATGCAACCTTCCTATTGTAAGTCATTGGGAGCAAAGGGGTCCCCGAGGCATGGCAAACTTTGACCCTAGGGGCTCTGTTGGCAGGATTTATGTAGGTGACTATTTTTGCGTTGCTAAATACTACATATCTAAACTATGTGCTTCATGGTTTCTGAGAAAATTTTTGAAACTTTATTTCCATTATAAGTCAATGGGAGCTAAGGGGCCCCAGAAGTGGCAAATTTAGACCCCCAGGGGGGGGGGGGGGGCATGATTGGCAGGTTTTATGTAGGGGATCTTTTTACAATGCTACATTATACATATCTAAGCTCTGGACTTAGTGGTTTCGGAGAAGATTTTTTTAAGTTATTCCCATTAAGTCTATTGGAGCTAATGAGCCCCGGAGCTTGGGCAATTTGGACCCTAGGGGCATGGTTGGCATTGGATTTATGTAGGTGACCATTTTATGTTGCAACATACGACATATCTTAGCTCTGTGCTTCATGGTTTCAGAGAAGATTTTTGAAGCTTTTTTATAAGAATGCCCTTCGTCTGTCCGTCAGTAACACTTTCTTGTCCGCTCCATATCTCCATAACCCTTTGATAGAATTTCATTAAACTTTGGTCAGTTGTTCACCTCAATGAGACGGAGTGTCGCGCGCAAGACCCAGGTCCGTACCTCAAAGGTCAAGATCATAGAGGTTAAAGGTCAAAAATCGGTTTTGTCGTGTCCGATCAGTAACTCTTATTCCTGGATGGATTTAAATATTACTTGGCAGAAATGTTCACCTAAATGAGACGGAGTGTCGCGCTTAAGACCCAGGTCAGTACCTCAAAGGTCAAGGTCATACTTAGCGGTTAAAGGTCAAAAATGGGTTTTGTTGTGTCCGATCAATAACTCTTATTCCTGGATGGATTTAAATATTACTTGGCAGAAATGTTCACCTCAATGAGACGGAGTGTCGCGCCCAAGACCCAGGTCCATACTTCAAAGGTCAAGGTCATACTTGGGTCAAAATGGGTTTTGTCTTGTCCGATCAATAACTTTCTTATTCCTGGATGGATTTAAATATTACCTGGCAGGAATGTTAACCATAATGTGACGGTGTGTCGCGCGCAAGACCCAGGTCCAAACCTTAAAGGTCAAGGTCATACTTAGAGGTGAAAGGTCAAAAAAGTGTCTTTTTTATCGTGTCCGATCAATATCTTTCTTATTCCTGGATTGATTTTAAAATAACTTGACAATAATGTTAATCATCATGAGACAATGTGTTGTGTGCAAAACCCAGGTTGCTTTCTGACAGGTAAAGGTCATACTTAGAGGTCAAAGGTGAGAAAAGGGTCTTTTTTGGGTGTTTTGTCACTAACTTTCTTACTCCTGGATGGATTTTAAAATTACTTGGCAAAAATGTTAACAATCATAAGGTTGCTAATTCAAGGTCATGGTGAAGGTCACAGGGTTGAGCTTTGTTACTGAAGGCGGTGAGGGATTATGGCTGTCCCTCAGACTGCATTATTGTTCCCATTATATGTCAATGGGAGCTAAGGGTCCCCGGGGTGTGACCAATTTAGACCCCAGGAGAATGATTGGCACAATGTGTGTATGGGACCACATGAGATTGCCACATGCTAGATAACTATCCTGTGGTACTAATGGTTTCAGAGAAAAATATTATTGAAGTTATTTCAACTATAAATCTAAAGGGAACTAATAAAGTAGGTCAAAGGTCCAGGGATAAGGTCACAGGTCAATGTTTTGTATGAGAAGGAAGTCAGAAGGAACCTACATGCCAGATATGAAGGCTCTATCTCAAATGGTTAGAAAGTTATGATAAATTAGGTCAAAGGTCACAGGTATTTTTTGTATTAGTGTTAAGGAAATGTCACAAGGAACATGCATGCCAAATATGAAGGCTCTATCTCAAACGGTTTGGAAGTTATGATAAAGTAGGTCAAAGGTCACAGGTCAATGTCACAGGTAAAACAAAATTTGTATGAGTGGTAAAGCGGTCACAAGGAATCTTTATGCCAAATCTCAAATGGTTAAAAAGTTATAAGTAGGTCAAAAGGTCACGGGTCAAGGTCACATGTCAAATTTTTGTATGAGTGGGAAGGCAATGTCATAAGGAAACCACATGCCAAATATAAAGCCTCTATCTCAAATGGTTCCAAAGTTTTGATAAAACAAAAATGCCATAATAATTCAAAGTTTGTTGCCTTGACCCCAAGGTTATGGTCAAGGTAACAGGTTGAAATTTATGGGTCAAGGTCACAGGTCAATTTTTTTGTATAAGTGGGAAGGCAATGTCACAAGGAACCCACTTGCCAAATATAAAGTCTCTGTCTCAAACGGTTCCAAAGTTATGATAAAACAAAAATACCATAATTACCATAATAATTCATAGTATATGGCCTTGGCCCCAAGGTTATGGTCAAGGTTACAGGTCAAACTATTTTGTATGTGTGGGAAGGCAATGTCACAGGAAACCCACATGCCAAATATGAAAGCTCTATCCCAAATTGCTCCAAAGTTACGATAAAACAAGAGGGCCCAGAGGGCCCTAGGTCGCTCACCTGATCCAAAGTATAACAAGTGGCCCGGGGGCAAGGGCAGGGTCATTTTTGGCACCAGGGCTATAATTCGAATAATCTTAGTAGAGGTCCACTAGATGAAGCTTCAAACCAAATATGAAAGACTTAGTCCTTGTGGTCTCAGAGAAAAATTTTTTTAAAGCTTTTCTCCCACAAATGTCTATGTAAAACATGTGGGCCCCAGCGCCGGGACATTTTTGGCCCAAGGGCTATACTTTGACCAATCTCGGTAGAGGTCCCCTAGATGAAGCTTCATACCAAATATGAAAGACCTGGGCCTTGTGGTTTCAGAGAAGAAGGTTTTTAAAGGTTTTCCCTATATAAGCCTATGTAAAACATGTGGGCCTGGGGCGGGGCCATTTTTGGCCCCAGGGCCATAATTCGAACAATCTTGGTAGAGGTCATCTAGATGAAGCTTCATACCAAATATGAAAGTTTTTTTCCAATAAGCGAATGTAAAACATGTGGGCCCCAGGGCAGGGCCATTTTTGGCCCCAGGGCTATAATTTGAACAAACTTGGTAGAGGTCGCCTAGATGAAGCTTCATACCAAATATGAAAGACCTGGGCCTTCTGGTTTCAGAGAAGAAGATTTTTAAAGGTTTTCCCAATATAAGCCTATGTAAAACATGTGGGCCCCGGGGCGTGGCCATTTTTGGCCCCAGGGCCATAATTTGAACAATATCGGTAGAGGTCCCCTAGATGAAGCTTCATACCAAATATGAAAGACCTCGGCATTGCGGTTTCAGAGAAGAAGATTTTAAAAGGTTTTGCCTATATAAGTCTATGTAAAACATGTGGGCCCTGGGGTGGGGCCATTTTTGGCCCAAGGGCTATAATTTTAACAATCTTGGTAGAGGTCCCCTAGATGAAGCTTCATACCAAATATAAAAGACCTGGGCCTTGTGGTTTCAGAGAAGAAGATTTTTAAAGGTTTTCCCTATATAAGCCTATGTAAAACATATGGGCCCCGGGGCGGGGCCATTTTTGGCCCCAGGGCCACAATTTGAACAATCTCGGTAGAGGTCCCCTAGATGAAGCTTCATACCAAATATGAAAGACCTCGGCATTGCGGTTTCAGAGAAGAAGATTTTAAAAGGTTTTCCCTATATAAGCCTATGTAAAACATGTGGGCCCTGGGGCGGGGCCATTTTTGGCCCCAGGGCAATAATTTGAACAATCTTGGTAGAGGTCCCCTAGATGAAGCTTCATACCAAATTTGAAAGATCTGGGCCTTATAGTTTCAGAGAAGAAGATTTTTAAAGTTTTTCTCTTATTTTCCCTTTTTCGTTGCCATGGCAACCAGAGTTCTGCATGGAATGGAACTCTTTGAACAACTTTGAGAGAGGACCACCCAAAGATCATTTCTGCCAAGTTTGGTCAGGATCTGTTCAGTAGTTTAGGAGGAGATGTTGTTTAAAGAAAAAGTTTACGGACGGACGGACGCACGGACGCACGCACGCACGACGGACGACGGACAAAAAGTGATCACAAAAGCTCACCTTGTCACTACGTGACAGGTGAGCTAAAAATACCATAATTCAAAGTATGTGGCTTTGACCCCAAGGCTACGGTCGTGAGAACTGATGCTGCTGCTAAATGATTCAGATAAAGTATAAACTTAATCCATCCAAAGGTAAAGAAGTAATGAACTCTCCTAAAAACTTTAACACAAAAACTTGAAAATTAAAATTCTAAGTCTGTGACCTATGGGTGTTGATATTGCAAATAAAACTTTAGCCCAGTATCTATAATCATTCCAAATATGAACTAAATCCATGTAGTCATAAAAATGAAATGACCTTCTAAAAAAAACACAAAAACTTTAATATTTGTGGACGCCGATGCCGACGCCGGAGGTAGTAGAATAGCCGGAACTAATTAGAATGGCATTAGCCCTGTGGTTTAAGAGCAGATTTTTAAACGTTTTTCCTAAATAAGTCTATGTCCTGGGGCGGGGCCATTTTGGCCCAAGGGCTATAGTTTGAACAATCCGGCTAGCGGTCCACTAGATGAAGCTTCATACCAAATATCAAAGACCTTGGCCTTGTGGTTTCATAGAAGATTTTTAAAGGTGGGTTATTGAGCTACCGGGTCTCATTTTTTTTCTGGTTTTTATCCTCAGTTGATACTCCCTTGTCATGTGTACACTTCTGGAGCCAAATACAGCTTCAGAACTTTGTGAAAATGGTCGTTTTCATTGGTGTTTACCCCCCACTCTGAACATGTGTTCGGAATTTCTGTTCTATAATTAAATCTGTCACTTTACACATACATGGTGACAATATCGTCTCTGAGCGTCGTTACTTATGGCATGGTATTCAGCATATTTTTTTCCGATTAAGCAAAAAAGGCCGAAAATGAATTTCGCATAACGTCATATATGGGGATTATATTTTTGTCACGAACTAAAAATAGATCTAACTAGTGTTGAAGCCCTAGTTAGGGAATCCCTCTCAAACCCGTTTACCTGTCATCATAATTGTTCGCATTTTTGCATTCATTTGTATTGTTTTAAAGAAAAATACCGGCTATATGTATTTTATTTTTGGAAGCATTTTTTACCCCACCTTTAAAGGTTTTCCCTCAATAAGTTTTATGTAAAACATGTGGGCCCTAGGGCGGGGCCACTTTTTTCCCCAGGGCTATACCTTGAACAATCTTGGTAGAGTTCCACTAGATGAATATTCATACCAAACATGAAAGACCTGGGCCTTGTTTCGGAGAAGGTTTTAAAGGATTTTCTCTTATTTTCCCCTTTTTCATTGCCATGGCAACCAGCCTTATGTATGGAATGGAATTCTTTGAGCAACTTTGTAAGAGGACCACCTAAAGATGATTCTGCAAAGTTTGGACAGAATCTGTTGAGCGGTTTAGGAGATCTTGATTGAAGAAATTGTTTAGGCACGCACAGACGGAGGCATGGATGGACAGAGAACTAACAAAATGTGATCACAAAAGCTCACCATCATGAAAGCACGCTTATATAATCTTAACCCCATTCAACCCCACTTTTACATAGTAAAACTGGGTTTTACAGGGCTAAACATTATTTTCTTATATCTGCTGAAAAAAAAAAAAAGAAACAAGAGGGCCCAGAGGGCCCTAGGTCACTCACCTGATCAAAAGTATAACAAGTGGGCCCGGGGCCAGGGCAGGGTCATTATTGGCCCCAGGGCTATAATTCAAACAATCTTAGTAAAGGTCCACTAGACGAAACTTCAAACCAAATGTGAAAGACTTAGTCCTTGTGGTTTCAGAGCAAAAGATTTTTAAAGCGTTTCCCCCCATAAAAGTCTATGTAAAACGTGGGCCCTGGGGCGGGGCCATTTTTGGCCCCAGGGCCATAATTTGAACAAGGTGAAACTTCATATCAAAGATGAAAGACGTGGGCCTTGTGGTTTCAGAGAAGAAGATTTTTAAAGGTTTTTCCTATGTATAAGTCTATGTAAAACATGTGGGCCCTGGGCGGGATCATTTTTGGCCCCAGGGCTATAATTAGAAAAATCTTGGAAGAGGTCCCCTAGATGAAGCTTCATACCAAATTATAAAAGACCTGGTCCTTGTGGTTTCAGAGAAAATGTTTTTTTTAAGGTTTTCCCTATATAAGCCTATGTAAAACATGTGGGCCCTAGGGCGGGGCCATTTTTGGCCTGAGGGCCATAATTTGAACAATTTCGGTAGAGGTCCCCTAGATAAAGCTTCATACCAAATATGAAAGACCTCGGCCTTGTGGTTTCAGAGGAGAAGATTTTTAAAGGTTTTTCCTATATAAGTCTATGTAAAACATGTGGGCCCCGGGGCGGGGCCATTTTTGGCCCCAGGGCCATAATTTGAACAATCTTGGTAGAGGTCCCCAAGATGAAGCTTCTTACCAAATATAAAAGACCTGGGCCTTGTGGTTTCAGAGAAGAAGATTTGTTAAGGTTTTCCCTATATAAGCCTATGTAAAACATGTGGGCCCTGGGTGGGGCCATTTTTGGCCTCAGGGCCATAATTTGAACAATCTTGGTAGAGGTCCCCTAGATAAAGCTTTGTACCAAATTTGAAAGACCTCGGCCTTGTGGTTTCAGAGGAGAAGATTTTATAAGGTTTTCCCTATATAAGCCAATGAAAAACATGTGGGCCCCGGGGCGGGGCCGTTTTTGGCCCCAGGGCCATAATTTGAACAATCTTGGTAGAGGTCCCCTAGATAAAGCTTCATACCAAATATGAAAGACCCCGGCCTTGTGGTTTCAGAGGAGAAGATTTTTAAAGGTTTTCCCTATACAAGCCTATGTAAAACATGTGGGCCCCGGGGCGGGGCCATTTTTGGCCCCAGGGCCATAATTTGGACAATCTTGGTAGAGGTCCCCTAGATGAAGCTTCATACCAAATATGAAAGAGCTGAGCCTTGTGGTTTCAGAGAAGAAGATTTTTGAAGATTTTTAAAGATTTTCTCTTATTTTCCCTTTTTGTTGCCATGGCAACCAGAGTTCTGCATGAAATGAAACTCTTTGAACAACTTTGAGGACCACCCAAACATCATTTCTGCCAAGTTTGGTCAGAATCTGTTCAGCGGTTTAGGAGGAGATGTCGTTTGAAGAAATTGTTTACGGACGCACGGACGGACGGACGCACGCACGACGGACAAAAAGTGATCACAAAAGCTCACCTTGTCACTACGTGACAGGTGAGCTAAAAATATCAGAATTTCTATAAGAAAATTTTCATTTTTTTTTTTGGTGGTAAATTTTCAATATATTTGTATAGGCGTGTTTTCGTAATGCCTTGTCTGCAGTTAACTGGTACTTACAGCATTTTTTTCCAGTAACTGGCAACTGTCCTACTTGAATCAGCAGAAGAGGGAGAATGGTCATAGAAACTTTTTTCTGATCCATCTCAACGAGCGAATGCTTTCAAACCGAGTGAGAATTGAACCACACACACACGTTTCTGACTGCAATGCTGTTTCATTGATTTTATGTGTGTTTTAATTTTTCTCTAGGTGACAAGGTGGCGGTTAAGAGATTGTCTACACACCATAGATAATATTGGGATCTCTGAAAGGCTTCGACGCAGGCTGCACCGAAGAGTATATAATGTAACTGCACCTAATCATCTCTGGCATATTGACACGAATCATAAACTCATACGGTGGCATTTTATAATTTGTGGTGGCATAGACGGTTTTAGCCGTTTTATTACATTTCTTAGTTGTGAGTCCAACAACCAAGCAGGAACAATATTTAGATGTTTCTTTCAAGGTACCAGAAAATACCAGATTCCACTAAGAGTCCGATCAGATCAGGGAAAGGAGAATCTGAAAGTTGCTGAATTTATGCTTAGAACACGTGGTCTTAACAAAAAAAGTATGATTACCGGAAAAAGCACCCATAACCAACGCATAGAGAGGCTTTGGAGGGATGTTTATGATGGTGTTCTTTGTTTTTATTACGACCTATTTTATTTCATGGAAGACAATGGCATACTTGACCCACTCAATGAGAGGCATCTATATGCTCTCCACCATGTATATGCAAAGAAAATTAATGAAAAACTTGATATTTTTGCGGCTGTCTTGGGCAAATCACAGACTAAGAACAGCCAGATCTTCTCCACTCAAATTGTTTTTGTCAGGTTCTATAAATTGCCCAGTGGATGCACCTCCTGAAGACATAGCAGAAGAACTATATGGAGTAGAAGGGGACATTGACCTTACAACCAATGAAACAATACAATCTAGTGGACGACCAATGCTTGGACCTTTCAGTTTGCATGTCACAGAAACTACTGCAGAAGAACTTCAAACAAACTGTCCTACAGATTGGATTTCAGAGAACTTTGGAATAGACATTTATCAGAAAGCAGTGGAGATTTTGGAAAGTCATTAGTTTTCATCTCCACATCTAATGGTTGATGTCTTGTTCAGGGAGAGCAGCATCCGGAAATGTTCATTTTTCAGCCTGACTGTGTTTAAAACAACATTCAGGTTTTGTTTATTGTTAGGCATTAGTATCCATTCCTATACATGTTCTTAATGCCAGGGTTCCAAACTGGAAATTTTAAGGCTAGCAATCTATCCAGTGATAGGCCTTCTTCTATAGGTAATTATTTTGACTTCACACAAATTTCATGTTAATATTTAGGGGATAACTGTATTGAAAATTGTCATTTGGGGAGGTAAATCAGAGGTTTTATAGTCGGAAATTTCGTAAAACGAAATTTGCGACTGTAAAACCGAAGATTTACCTCCCCAAATGAAAATTTTCAAAACAGTTATCCCTATTTTAATGCAATTTTTCGGTTGTTTTTATTAAAAATTGTACTATTTAGCACAAAGCCAAAAAGGCTGTGAGCTGCTAAAACTAAATGCAAGCCAATGAAAAGCGACGTTACATCATGACGTCAGGTGTCCGACAGTATATTGCAGGATATACTGTCGCAAATTTTAGACATTATCCAATCAGACATCACGTTACATACGCAAGTGCATCAGAATTGTGACTATTAGTTTGTAAACTGTCATAATTTTCCTTTGTTTTTGAAAAAAATAATTAAAAAACATGAAATTGACATAAAAGGAGAAATTGAATAGAATAATGTTGCCATAGATAAAACAACCCAAAATGTCAAAAGGTGTAGACCATTTACCATATCATTATCCCTGCTGTTGATTGAGCCAGTTCATTACCATATTAAAATCTATGACAAAATACCATGTAATTGCATGTATAGTAATGTAATGGCCTGACACCGTTGACAGAACAGGCATGGAAAATTGTATTAACCCCGTGACCAGATTCTACAAACACTGTCTGCCATTTTCGATAGAAGTCACTTTCAGATGCATAATCAATAGCAGTCTCGGCCAATCATCACAATATAAACACTTGGTTGTGTTTTTCTGTCAACAGAAGCTTAATGCCCTGCCACGTTGGTCAACAGCACAGGTGGGGAAAATGTTGTTAGCCCTGTGACATGAGACCAGAGGTGACTCCACACTTCAGACTTGTTAGTTTTATAAAAATGTTATTTTACATATATGGAAGACAGCAGATAGTGGTTTGTTTGATTTGAGGCTTAACATCCCCGTCAACATAGCATAGGTCATTTTGGAAACTTTGCTTCCAATTATGTGGACTTTTACCCGACATTAGGATGAAATGACATCTCAAGCCCTGTCTCCCAATGAAACCAATAGGGTTTATAAGCATTGACTGTCCAACTCGCACCACAGCGGAAAGTGGTATTTCTAAATTAACACAACATAATACTTCACAGCTACCACTTCCAGTTCAGACTTTACAGTTGAAACTTAATTATTCAGACTTCACAGTTCATACATCAGACTTCACAGTTCAGATGTCACGCCTCACACTTCATTTATGTCTATGATCTGTCTGTACTATGAATTGTAAAGTATAAAATCTGAGGTTTTGAACTCAGCAGTGTGAACTGGGAAATATGAAGTCTGTAGTATGATTTTTTTTCTCCATTTTTACAATGTTTTATGAGCAGTGTGAACTATGGGGTGTGAACTATGAAGTTTGTACAATGGAATGGGAAATTTGAAAGTGTGAAATATCAAGTGTGAACTGTGTAGTATGATGTCTAAACTATGAGTGAAACTAGAGATGGTGTTTGTAAAACACTATGCCCCAAACCATATGATTGACCCTATATGCCAAAATTTTCAAAGGGGCAAAACTGAACTTGAGTTGCCAGAAGATAAAATATCTCGCTTAAAGTAGCCTAAGTTGAACAATTTATGCATGATGGGAGGTGAGTGCATGCATGCACAAATGTGTATGTGCACGTGTGTGCAAGCATGCATACCTGTGTGTGCATGCATAAATGCTTGTGTGTGTGCATGTGTGTGAATGCATGCATGCGTGAATACATGCACTCGTGCATGAGTATGTGTGTCTACACACATGCATGAGTGAATTTTCAAGTCTTTAATTATTAGATTCTATTGTGA
The DNA here is from genome assembly GCA_963580285.1 of Lucinisca nassula. Taxonomy (NCBI): domain Eukaryota; kingdom Metazoa; phylum Mollusca; class Bivalvia; order Lucinida; family Lucinidae; genus Lucinisca; species Lucinisca nassula. The sequence continues at coordinate 49,195,100 of OY757020.1, forward strand.
AGTCTCTTGATGATATAAAATGAGGTGCCTTCACTATTGAATCTTCTGAAAAATTTGAAATTTCAAGTGATCTGATTGGTTTATTATCTAGGGCAAACGTTGAGCTTAAAGTTGCATTATTTTATATTGTTAAAAAGAAAGAAATGACACCTAGTGGGTCACAACTTTATCAAATAAAGCTCTTGAACAATTTTACCTGAAAAAAAAAGAAAAATAACTACAAGCAGATGAGAAGTAATGGTTTATTCCATAACTAGAAAACTATTTGAATCTCGGAACCTCAATATTACTAAGGTACAATTGTATGTATATTCAATAACTTCCATTTTATATCCTAAACTGCAGCTGATTTCCAATGAAATGCAAGTCCTAAGCGACTCAACTTTTATAAGCATGATTTTTTGCAAGGTATCCTGGTAATCTGATACACAAACTTCTGTTACGGATATGTAGCCATCACTTAATAAAGCAGAATTTTTTTTAGCTTTTTGAAAATGATTTTCGCTTAATTACAAACACTGTTCAATTCTATCATTTTTGCAGTGAAATGCATCATTGAGAGGGCTAATGAGTCCGACCTGCACTGATTTGCATGCGCAGGCTTAGGACCTCTAAGCGGTTTACCAGTAATTGTGTACTGTCTGATTCAGCTCTGCGTGGAAGCATCATGCACCCCAATCTATTTCTAAGATATCATCATGACAAATATTCTGGTAAAGTTTCATGAAATAGTAAGAAAAACTAGCCTCAAGAAGGTGAACAGGATTTGACCTAGTGTCCTCGTTTTTGATCCAAAACGACCGATATTCGAACTTGACCCTGAGCTTGAATACGCCCATACATTCATCCAATCATTTAACTTACTGCACCTACCAATTATCAGGTCAAATGCTGCAGTTGTTTCCCAAAAATACTCAGTTTTGACTTTATTCCATACAAAAGTCTGTGAAATTCAAATTTGACCATGGCGTAAAACGGAGGGATGATGTACGGGCAACCATCCTATAAGCTCTCCTGGAGCCTTTGGCCCAGGTGAGCTGAAAAGTATACCTAGAAACCACGATTTTCATGATTTTGTATTTCTGCTAAAATGATTGGAGAAAACCCTGATACAATTTTCCACATCTATAAAGCTATGGTTGTGCTACATATCTATAACATAATTTTGGGAATCCCAGTATCAGATAACCCTGGAAACAGAAATATTTAGCCATTTGATAAATATTGGTTAGAATAACCCAGGATTTTTTTTTTAAAACTGGATAAAAGTTTGGACCATTTCATGACAGAGGTGTCTATTCTACAAACTTTTAAATTCAGTTGGAGTAAAGTAAATTCCAGAGAGCGCAGATTGATCAGTCTTATCTGGGAGCTCAATCAGTAGCTTTGCATTGTTTGCATCTTAATGTAGCAGGCAAAGACTGTTCAAACAGCACATCTGTGCAGGCTGATCTGGGTCTTCCCTGAACACATGTGAAATGGTTGGAAATGTCATGTCTTGACTCAAACTTTGAAATCATTTTTGCAATAATTGAACTTCAATTTATCATGATTTCAATAAAATATGAACAATCAATTTATACAGAATCTTTTCAATAATGAGGGGCCCAGAGGGCCTTGGTTCGCTCACCTGATCCAAAGTATAACAAGTGGGCCAGGGGCAGGGGCATTTTTGGCCCCATGGCTATAATCTATAATTTGAACAATTTTGGTTGAAGTCCACAAGATGAAGCTTCATATCTCCTATCAATAACTTGGGCCTTGTGGTTTCAGAGAAGAAGATTTTTAAAGGTCTTTCCTACAGAAGTCTATGTTAAACATGTGGGCCCCTAGGTGGGGCCACCTTTTGGCCCTGGGCTGTAAAAGGTTGCCTAGATGAAGCTTCAAACCAAATATGAACTAGAGCCAGTGTTTATGAAACACTATGCCCCCAACTTCTAGACCTTAACACTGCTTGACCCTAACAGTTAGTGAGAAATTTGTTTTTTAACTTGGGAAATTTTCAAAGGACCAAACATTAGTTAACCGGAAAGCAACACAATTGAATGGTCAGAAATCACAAACTCTAAGAAAATTTCATAAAGTTTGTTGAAAATTTAATCAGGTAATATCCTTCTCAGTCCCAGGGGGCATAAAGACCTAGTCCTTGTGGTTTCAGAGAAGATTTTTTAAGGTTTTCTCTATATAAGTCTATGTAAAACATGTTGGCCCCAGGGTGGGGCTATATTTGGCTCAGCGACCATCATTTAAACAATCTTGGTACAGATCCCCTCGATGAAGCTTCATGCCAAATATGAAATACCTTGGCCATGTGCTTTCAAAGAAATTTTTGAAGGGTTTCCTTATATAAGACTATGTAAAACATGTGGGCCCCATGGCAGGGCCATTTTCGGCCCCAGGGCTATAAATTGAACAATCTTGGTAGAGGTCCCCTAGATGAAGCTTCATACCAAATATGAAAGACCTGGGCCATGTGCTTTCAAAGAAGAAGATTTTAAAAGGTTTTCCATATATAAGTCTATGTAAAGCACATGGGCCCTGGAGCAGGGCCATTTTTGGCCCCAGGGCTATTATTTGAACAAGATTGGTAGAGGTCCCCTAGATGAAGCTTCTTACTAAATATGAAATACCTCGTCCATGTGGTTTCACAGAAAAACATTTTTAAAGTTTTCCCCTATATAAGCCTACGTAAAACATTTGGGCCCCAGGGCGGGGCCATTTTTGGCACAAGGGCCATAATTTGAACAATCTTGGTAGAGGTACCCTAGATGAAGCGTCATACCAAATATGAAAGACCTGGGCCTTTTGGTTTCAGAGAAGATGATTTTTAAAGGTTTTCCATGTATAAGCCTATGTAAAACAAGTGGGCCCCTGGGCGGGGCCATTTTTGGTCCCAGGGCTATAATTTGAACAATCTTGGTAGAGGTCCCCTAGATGAAGCTTCATACCAAATATGAGTGACCTGGGCCTAGCGGTTTCAGAGAAGAAGATTTTTTAAGGTTTCCTCTTATTTTCCCTTTTCGTTGCCATGGCAACCAGAGTTCCACATGGAATGGATTTTTTTTAACAATTTTGACAGAGGACCACCCAAAGATCATTTCTTTTGAGTTTGGTCAGAATCTTTCTAGCGGTTTAGGAGATGTCGTTTGAAGAAATTGTTTATGGATGGACGCACGCACGGACGACAGACAAAAGGTGATCACAAAAGCTCACCTTGTCACTGTGACGGGTGAGCTAATAAAAAATACTGCAAATCAAATTTTTTCCGTGCATTTTAATTTTCGCAATTTTGTCTCCAGATTTTGTCTCCAGAGACCTTTTTGCACCATGTTATTTTCGTGAACTGCAAAAGACTGAAAAAATATTTTCATGAATTGCAAAAAAAAAAAAAAAAAATTCCGCTGAAGGCTGTGTCGCGCCTGTCGGGGCGCAGTCACTGAACCATGAAATATGGGTCAAGGTCAGATATGGATGCTTGCGTTGAAATTGCAGGTCCTAGATGTAAGCTTGTACCAAGTATAATTAATGAAGCTCTAATAGTTCTCAAGAAATGGACTCTTGCATTAGGGTGAAAGTTAGTGTGGTTGCAATAATTTACAAAGTCAATGAACCATGAAATATAGGTCAAGGTGAAATACGGATGCTTGCGTTGAAGTTGCAGTTCCTAGATGGAAGCTTGTATCAAGTATAATTAATGAAGCTCTACTAGTTCTCAAGAAATGGACTCTTACATTAGGGTGGAAGTTAGGGTGGTCGCAATAATTTAGAAAGTCAGTGAACCATGAAATATAGGTCAAAGTCAGATATGGATGCTTGCGTTGAAGTTGCAGTTCCTAGATTCAAGCTTGTACCAAATATAATTGATGAAGCTCTAATAGTTCTCAAGAAATGGACTCTTACATTAGGGTGGAAGTTAGGGTGGTCGCAAATGTTGACGGACGAACGGACGGACGGACGAACGGACAGAAAATTCGACATCTATATCGCGCCATGCTTATAGCAGGCGCGACAAAAATGAAAAATATTTTTTCGCAATTTTATCATACTCTGTCCCAAAGAACTTAAAGCCCTCTACCCCTGTACCGTCCTGGTTTGTACTGTCGATAAAACAAGAGGCCCACGGGCCACAAGGCTCACCAGGGGTCAAGGGTGAAAATCTTGCCTCGCCTCTGGCAGTCTTGTAATGAATGTGTCTTATCATAAGGATCAAGAATGTTTATGGTTTAGGGGTTTGTATGATGATGATGATGATGATTTTGTGTTTAATGACGCGGCAACCCTATATGTGGGTCATAAGCGTCAAACGGTTTATGAGGAAATTAGGGGTTGGTATCAAAACGGTTTCTGAGATATAAGGCACTTTTACGAAATAAATGACCTTGGATGCTTGAATACTTCCATAGTTTCATCCTCTAATTTAGCTTACTGCATCTATCAATTATCAGGTCACAGGCTGCAATTGCTTCCAAAAAATATTTAGTTTGGACTAATTTCCATAAAGATGTCTGTGACCAAATTTGACCTGGAGTAAAATATGTCAAGTTCACAGGAGGGTCATCATTTGAACAAAACAGGATGAGTCTGATACCTTAATGCTACATACCAAGTTTTAAGACAATGTGCCCACTGGCCCGGGAGAAGAGGGCTTTTGAAGGGGTTATACCATATATGTGCATGGTGGCCATTTTGGTTGTGTGACCAAACTCAAATAAATTCATTTTCATTCCTAAATGCAGTCATATGAAATTTGGTTATAAATGGCCCATTTGTTTCAATGGGAAAACGTGTTTTGATTTTCATTTCTAAATGGCCTTGGGCCAAGGTCAAGGAATGATCTTGACCTTGAATAATCACATAGCTTCATCCACTGATTTAGCTTACTGCATCTACCAAGTTTCAAATCACAGGCTGCAAAAGTTTAAAAAAATACTTAGTTGGACTTTTCCCCATACAAAAGTCTATGTGACCAAATTTGACCTTGGCATAAAATATGTCAAGGTCATCAGAGGATCATCATTTGAACAAACTTTGATGGGCTTGTGTCCCTTATGCTACATACCAAGTTTCACGACAATTGGCCCACTGGTTCCGGAGAAGGAGACTTTTGAAGGGTTTTACCATATATGGGCATGGCGGCCATCTTGGTTATGTGACCAAACTCAAAATTAATTAATTTTCATTTCCTTGTTCCTAAATGCATTCATGTGAAATTTAGCAATAAATGGCCCAGTGGTTTCTGTGAAAAACAAGTTTTAATTTTCAGTTCTGAATGACCTTGGACCAAGGTCAAGGACCTTGAATACTCCTGTAAGTTCATCCACTCATTTAGCTTACTGCATCTACCAATTTTCAGATCACAGGCTGCAATAGTTTTCAAAATATACTGTTTTGACTTTCTCCCATACAAAAGTCTATGTGACAAAATTTGACCTTGGCATAAAATAGGTCAAGGTCATTGGAGGGTCATCATTTGAACAAACTTTGATGGGTCCATCAAATAATATTCAAGATAATAGGGAAAATCACTGAACCATGAAATATGGGTCACACTAACCTAGATTTATTTTGAAGTCAATCATCAGGTTGCATGGAACTAATAATCCAGGTATGGCATTTCTCCATCAAATAGTATTCAAGATAATAGACAAAATCACTTATCCATGAAATATAGGTCACAGTGAGTGAGTTTTAGTTTTACGTCCCACCAACAGCTAAGGTTAAACGGAGACAGGTAAACATAAGTCATGATGACCTAAATATATTTTGAGGTTAATCATCGGGTTACAACAAACTAATAATCTTGGTATGAAGTTTTTCCAAAGAATATTATTCAGGATATAAGGCAAAGTCACTGAACCATGAAATATAGGTCACACTGACCTAGATTTCTTTTAAGGTCAACCATCGGGTCACATGGAACTAATATCCCAGGTATGACATTTCTGCATCAAATAGTATTCAAGATATAAGGCAAAATCATGGACCTGTAAAATGTAGGTCACCATGACCATCACCCTTTTGTTTGTTTGTTTGATTTGAGGTTTATCATCCCCGTTAACACAATTTAGGACATTTTGGAGACGTTGCTTCCAATTTTGTGGGACTTTTACCCGACATTGAGATGGAATATCGCGAAAAGAATGTGCCCGCGAAAAAATTGATTTACAGTAAGTCATTAATCTATCAAAAAGTAAAAACTTCAATTAGGAACTTTTACAAGTAAATAAATGTGCATAATACATTCAGCTAGAGAAAAGTTAGTTCCAGATCAAAATAGAAGCTTGATCTTCCCTGGGAGCTCTATAGCTTAGCATTCTTGGCTTCCTAGCATGGCAAGTGAACTCTGGTCAGACTGCACAGGTCTAAGTCTTTGTAAATCTGCCCTTGCTGATCTGAGTCTTCTGGGTGCACACGTGAAATTGTAGAGAATGTCATACCTCTACCGTAATACAATAATAAACCATAATTAACAATCAATTCAATGATAGAAATAAATCATTGTGAAATCTATTTAATAACAAGCTTTCAATTAATAATCTATTCAACAGCAAAAACTTTACAGGACTAGAAAAGGTGTCCATAGGACACGGATGCCCCCGCAAAATGCCATTCTGGGGCATCTAATCTGGGTGTTCACTGTTTTCCAAACCATATTCAATGAATAACTTACGCAGCACTCTGACCCCCTAAGATCAATACGAAAAACACAAGTTTTTTTCCTATCAATGACAGTGACATCAGTGATAGTCATGTGTATTCCAGCACTGAAAGAAATTCAATTCTAAGTAACTGTGGGTCGATTAGTAAACAATCGAGACAAAGTAATAATGATTTGTCCTCCGTCTCTTGGCGAGGAACGTAACAATGGTTTGCTTATATAACATACCCATCCAACTGGTATCCAACACTGGTCAGTAAAAGACAAAAATATATTTCTGGATTCTGGTCAGTATATACATCAATTTGGTTAACCTCATGAAAAGCTGAGAGAAAGTGGAAATATGATCGGCTATCTTGCTGATTTAATGATTTTAATGATTTTATTATAGTGACTGGAACATGGTGATGATTAACAGACTGTGCAAAAATTTCACAGTTTGGTGGGGATATATGCTGGGGTGATCAGATATTCCTAAACCTAGCATATCAGTAAGCTGGAATGACCATGACCTTGACCTTGAGAGCATGCATATGGGCTGGGGTAAAGTCCAATAAAACTTTGAATGTAAATCTATCACCATACCCATTATAGACATTGTTTGGAACATATAAGCTCAAATTCTACCTAGTACAAATACCTTATTTCAACAGGAATGGGTGAGTACTTGAACAAATGACCAAACAACGGAGCTGATTAACATCTGGTTAAAATACCTTATTTGTTTGATTTGAAGTTTAACGTCCCCATCAACACTTTTTAGGTCATTTTGGAGACGTTGCTTCCAATTTTGTGGGACTTTTACCTGACATTGAGATGAAATGACATAGGGTTTATATGCATGGACTGGCAGACAAGCAACAATTTTACAGGGCAAGCTTAGACCTTCTAAGCAGATTACAGCAGTGGGGAGAATATTGTGTAGATATCATACATACCAGACACAAAATGCAATCCATGGTAGCATATTATGTAAGCACTGTCAAATATCTAGTTGGGATAACTTTCTTTTTTCTTGACCTACATTTAATATGAAATATACTTACTTGCTGCCTCCCTGACATACTTGACAAATTTTTGGTATACTGAATCCTCTCTTTCCCGCTTGTTACTGCCATCTACTGCGAACTTGGGCTTCAACATATTCAATAGTATCTTGACAGTCAAAGCATTTGATGTTGGTGTGAACAGATGAATAACAGTTGGTTGGTACCGTACAAGCTGGAACATGATTAACATATGTAGAAGCTTAGTTTCTCTCAAATGTGTGCCCTTCTAAAAACATGTACATATATGTACTAATTAAGTAGGACAAACACAACACATTCATTTTCTGCATGTACAATATTCTTTTTTAAATGCTCCAGCGCAAATGCAAAACAATGTTGTTGTTTTTTTCTTCGTATTTGTGGTTGTTACTTTACTGAGTTCTTAAATGTATATCTTAAGGCTTGTTTTAACTGACCGAAATAAAATTATCTATATATACCTCAGAATGTTAAGTGCCCGCAGAGGCTGCGTTTGATATCGTCTTCATACGATAAATGCTTAAGATGCCAATCACAACAATCCTTTGGTTGTTTTTGTGCAGAAATCGATAAATGAAGGATGCTAAAACCAAAGGGCATTATTGGATTGCTTGATGCCGGGCGGTATTTCTCGCCTATGTCGATGGATAATAGTTTCCGGACGGCATTACGGGGGCGCGCTTTTGCTAGTGCAGTGGGATTCTTTCATTGAGACCGCCCTTGGGACTGTTCAAAAGTGTTTTTTAAACCACTTTTGAACAGTTCCAAGGGTAGTCTTCGGCCAGATGACACTGTGTGAAGAACACACATAGAAAGAATGACTGAAACGCTATAAGAAAGCTTTTTAATGTTAGTCTTATCTTTCAGTGGCCTTAATGGCGGAATTTTGCTGTGTATCATAAATTTTACTGCAATTTTATATATGAGCCGGCGCGTGGCGATGCCTACAGTGAGACCGGTGCGACTAGGAGAGACTCAAATCAATCTGCCCAACCATCCACTATGACAACACCTTTAGCGGATGTCTCTCAGCATAGATCTTAGTCTATAGTAGGTCCATGCGATCAGCGAATACTTTGATCAGACTGCGTGGATGTGCAGGCTGATCTGAGTCTTCGCTGGTCGCCCTAGCCATATTGTGGGTTTTGTCATGCGCTGGCTTATATATGTAACTTTTTTTTTGTGTGTAGGGGAAAGTAAAACTTGTATTGGCGTGCTTACGTGATGGACGCGTCGTCGGCTTGCTCCTTCCAGCGCCATGGCGCAGGATATTGACGTTGCTTACGTTGTTTCCTTTATCATGTTGTTTATTTCCTTTGGCATTAATGGTGACTTCAACGATGTAGTTTTCTGTGTATTTTGATTTTTCTGAAGAAGGCCACTGGCCGAAATATTAAAACTGAGTGGATATGCAAAATTAATGTTAAGTTTTGCATTCCTTATCATTTGAATATCATTTATCATGTATGTTAAAGATGCACATACCTGTACAAGACCAAGACTGTCCAACCCTTTTCTTAAATCATTCACAAATGGCTTAGAGCTTTCCTTCATAAATACTTCTTCCAACAATTCAGTTTGCATTACTTTTGGCAACTGGCAATTCTGTAGGAGGCTAAGTGCTGGAAAATATTTAAACACCAAAAACAATCAATAACTTGTTGGGTGTTCACATTTTACAAACTGGTTTTTGAGCATATGCTTTGAATTTTGTAAACATTCTAGATATATTCATTTCCAATTATTGTTTTGCCACTGAATACTTCAAATTTTGAACTCCTTTCAAAAACTATATTATTTAAGAAGATAGACACCTGCATCCCAGTGAGAAAATGTTCACCTCGACAAAACTGGAAGCCTTGCCAATGTGCCCAGTGGGGCACATATTTCCACAGCCAGTGCCACCGCCTGTACTGGAAAAGGCAATGTCTATAGCTTCCATCCATATACAGTCCACTGAGAAAAGGGCTGTCAGATGTCACAACTTGTCTATGTTTGTTTTCACATAAACATGAGAAATATTTTTCTAGATTTCTTACATGAAGTATTTATATATGATTTCATTTGAAAACCAAATATATTCCATCCATATTGGGATTAATCCATGAAAAAGAATTCAAGGTATCCCAGGTATGAAATTTCTCCATCAAAAAGGCTTCAAGTTATAAGGCAAAAGCACTGAACCATGAAATATAGACAACACTGACCTAGATATATTTTATGTTAACTATTAGGTGACATCAACTATCAGGAAACATGCAATATATTAGGTTTCTACACCAAATTCAAGTATACAAGTTATACCTCAACTCTGTGCTTCGTGGTTTCAGAGAAGAGGTCCCCCCCGCCAATCAGGGCTTGGAGAAATAGATTGGGCTGCACCATTCTTCCACGCAGAGCTGATACCAACCGCACATTAGTACTGGTAATCTGCTAAGAAGGTCCAAGCCTGCCAAGGAAAACTGCTGCGAGTCGGCCCGTTCATTCAGATATATAAACTCTTCTGGTTTTATTGGGCGGCAGGGATTGAGATGTCATTTCATCTCAATGTCGGGTAAAAGTCCCACAAAATTGGAAGCAACATCTCCAAAATGACCGAAAATAGTGTTGACGGGGACGTTAAACCTCAAATCAAACAAATATCAGAGAAGAAGATTTTTTAAGCTTTTATTTTTCCAATATATGTCAGTAGGAGCTAAAAGGCCCCGGGGCGTGGCCAATGTAGATCCCAGGGGCATGAATGGCAGGATTTAAGTAGGGGGCCATTTGATATTTCTACATGCTAAATATATAAGCTCTGGACCTAATAGTTTCAGAGAAGAATTTTTACGATTTTCCCATTGTAAGTCTATGGGAGCTATATGTTGCCTTGGCAACCAGAATTCCAATCCGATCAGCGGGGAAAACCTTATGCAGCCTTTCCCTCTACCTGATGATGCTTCTCGTGAAATTTGATCAGGATTGGCCATGTGGTATTAGAGATTTATTTCTTTGAAATTGTTTACGGATTGATTGACGGACACATGGATGCACGTACGGCGGACGACAGACAAAATCTGATCATAAAAGCTCACATTTCGTTACAGGTGAGCTAAAAAGCTTAAAAAAATTTCTTCTCTGAAACCATGAAGCACAGAGCTAAGATATGTAGCAACGTAAAATGGTCACCTACATAAATTCTGCCAATCCTGGGGTCAAAATTTAGCAGGTGGCAATGGCAAGTGGTCCCTTGCATATATCCTGCCAATGATGCCCCTTGGGTCTAAATTGACCACGCCCTGGTTCGCCTTAGCTCCTTTTGACATACTATGCAAGTGAGCGTTATAGGGCCAGATCTCTTTGTTTGTGAAATTATTTAAAATTCACTTTTTGGTTGGTTTAACATGATTTAATTGAGAAATATTTTTCTGCATTTTGATGTATTAACTTTTAACAATCTTTTGCTCATACATGTAGTTTGATTATACTATTTTCAAAGTCAACAATTACATTGTAAATATATCTGCAGTATTTTAGTAAATACTGGTAAAAGAAACTCAATTTTCCAGTATTTGCCATTATTTGCCACTTGCTGAGTATTTTCCAGACGGGTTTATACCGGTAAATGAGACTGGTAAATAAAAGTGGTGGAATTTGCCACCCAACCTTGCTAGAAGCTACATGTAAATAGTGTATGTTAATAAATATTTGATTTCCCACCCATCCAGGTGGTGGTGTCGATTTCGTATTTCAAACTGATCATGAAAACTTACAACTTACCCATAATTTTGCCTATTGTTTCATAATGTGTTGACCATTCTCTGGGTGGATTAAAATATTTCTCATGGATTTCCCTTAGCACATCCGTGAAGAACTCCCTTCTCGGTCCTCCAAAATCAACTGCTTTCTGCAATGGAATATAACATAATTTCAGTTCTTGCTAATCCTAACTAAACTTATGAAGCGTTCATATTTGACTTCACTATACTCAATCTGTCATTATTTCACCAGTAACTAGAAATTCCAATTTTTGAATCTGCTGAAGGTAGAGAATGGCCATACAAATCATTTCATGACCATCTCTATAAAACAAGATAAGGTGTCCATAGGACACTGATGCCCCTAAATGTTTACGGAAAATTTCAAAGGGCCATAACTCTATTATTATTTTGTGGACCATAACCTCTAAACAACATGCGCTACCCGGCATCAAGGTCTTGTTTGATTTTGTTTAATTTGAGGTTTAACATCCCCGTCAACACTATTTAGGTCATTTTGGAGACGTTGCTTCCAATTTTGTAGGACTTTTACCAGACATTGAGATGAAATGACATCTCAATCCCTGCCGCCCAATAAAACCAATAGGGTTTATATGCATGGATGGGCCAACTCTCAGCAGTTTTCCTGGGCAGGCTTAGACCTCCTAAGCAGATTATCAGTACTAATGTGCGGTTGGTATCATCTCTGCGTGGAAGCATCGTGCAGCCCATCTACATGTATTTCTTCAAGCCCCGATGGGCGAAGCATCAAGGTCTAACTATATATGAAGTTTCAGCTTGATCGGATGTAAAATGTAGGAGTTATTCGGAAACGAAATGTAAACGAAAACATTTCAAAGGGCCATAACTCTATTATTGTTTGGTGGACTGTGACCTCAAAACAATATGGCCTGCCCCATAACAAGATCTAACTATATATGAAGTTTCAGCTTGATCAGATGTAAAACGTAGGAGGAGTTATCCGGAAACGAAATGTTTACAAAAAAATTTCCGAGGGGCATAACTCTATTATTATTAGGCGGACCGTAAAATCGAAACAATATGCGCTGCCCAACATCATGGTCCAACTATGTATGAAGTTTCAGCTTGATCGGATGTAAACTGTAGGAGGAGTTATCCGGAAACAAAAAGTTTACAGAGGGGGTATAACATAATACATCCCGTTTTTCAAATGGGCGTATAAAAATGAATAGAAAAGAGGAGATAATTACGTCACATTGTAAGATGGAGTTATGAAACTTGGATAGAAAGTAGGGCTTGTGATGGTCAGTATGTGTATGAAGTTTCATGAAGATAAGGGTTAGGCCTCATGGTTTCAGTAGATTTTAAGTTATTCCAATTGAAATATAAGGGAGCTAATGGCCCAAAAGCTCAACCAATTTTGGCCCCAGAGACATGGTGGCGTGGGGGGAACTCTACACATTGTTTCATACTTAATAATTAGGCTCTGAGCCTCCGGTTTCAACACAGATTTTGTTTTCAATTATTTTTTTTCCTGTTGCAAGTCCAACAGATCTAATGACACCCCCACCAGAGTGTGGTCATTTGGACTCAAGCAGCATGGTTGGCAGGATTTATGTAGAGGACCACTAAACATTGCTAAATACAAAGTATACAAACTCTGGGCCTCATGGTTTCAAAGAAGATACTTTTTAATGTTTTTTTTTTTTTTCAGAATAGTATGTCTTTTGGAGCTAATGACCCACAAGACATGGCCAATTATGGTTGGCCAGATTTTTGATGGGGTCTACTAAACAATTTGCTACATACAAAATATATTTAAGCTCTAGTCCTCATGGTTTCAGAGAAGAAGATTTATAAATTTAAGATTTTATGTCCACTGGACCTAATAACTCCCCCATGTGGGTTGGGGTGGGGAGGCATTGACATTTTGGATCCCAGGGGCATGGTTGGCAGGATTTATTTATAAAGCCTTGATGGGGACCACTAAACAATTTACTACTTACAAAATATATAACCTCTGGGCCTCATGGTTTCAGAGAAGAAGATTTTTTTTCTTGTAAGTCCATAGGTGCAAATGACCTTGATCATGAATACTCATATACCTTCATCTACTCATTTAATTGTCTGCATCTAACACAATTCAGGTTACAAGCATAGACTATACCCACCTTGACAGCTACCTTTGAAGTTGGACAATATGAACTTATGAATAGAAGTAACATCAGCTACAGTATTGCAGACTTTGATAAAATGTGGGGTTTTGTGAACTGATGGATGACACCAATAAACATCTACACTTTTGATGAAACATCATTCCATATTTACCTCATCATAATACTGAACATCAAGGCAAAGCCTGAGATCATCTAGACTCTTAATTTCTTCCAGAGCACATTCCAATTTCCTGTTTCTGTTTACCATGATGAAGTTCACACTTCCTTCTGGAACAATACTGGTATCAGTAATATCAAGTGGTCGTCCTGTCACAACTTTTGACTGAAACACCCTGAGTATTTCTAACGGGTCTGATATGTTATGCTCTGTACAATACAAGCTGGTGCTAAGAACAATAGCTTCAACAGTTTCTTCACTTGACGTCTGACTCTGAAAGCAACCAAGTGGGCCATGAGAATGGCTTCCCTGAGCACTCAACAGAAAAATGTCTTACATCATTAATTTTTCCAGCCTAAAGAACCAAATTTGAACTTGCTGTAAAATTGGTCAAGGGCAAACCAAGGTCATCATTTATATAAATGTTCTAGTACTCGAGTACCGGATGCTACGGAACATATAAAGTTTCTAGGCAATCAGTCCGGTAGTTCTGGAGAAGATTTTTAGCAGTTATAGGCATGGCGACCATCTTGGTCACGTGACCTAGTCCAAATGTATAAACTTCCTTTCCCTCTTTGCCTAGAGACTGAATATGAACTTGAACTGAAATTGGCCCAGTACTTTCTGAAGGAAAGGACTCTGACATATTCAATCTGACTGAGCTTTGGCCAGAGTCACTTTTAAAAATAAAGCACTGAGAGTACTGGTGGATTGATTGTCTCTGAGTGTAGGTTGGGAAAATAGTTCCCAATATGAATTGAAAGAATCAAACTGTAAAGCAAGCAAAGTATATGTATATCTGATCAGATATCGCATTATATGGCGACTGACTGTGTTGATTCTATATGCCAATGCCCCAGTCACGAGCACTGTCTACTTGCCCATGCATATCGTGCCTTGAAGAAATAGATGGGCTGCATGATGCTTCCACGCAGAGCTAAAACCGACCGCACACTGGTAAACCGCTTAGAGGATCTTGGCCTGCTCCGGACAAAAACGGTGCGAGTCTCACTGTCCATGCTCATAAACCCTATTGGTTTCCTTGCACTACAGGGCTTGAGATGTAATTTCATCTCTGTGTCTGGTAAAAGTCCCACAAAATTGGAAGCAAGGTCTCCAAATGGCATATACAGTGTTGACGGGGACGTTTAAACTCAAATCATTGTACAGGCACAGTCCAGATTTTTTTATGATGTCTTAGGGATGCTATAAAAAATCAGTACTTGGATTTTGTTCAGGGTCAGCGGGCAGGAAGATTGCCAGTGATAGTCACAAGGACATTGGCAAGCAACAGGAACAGGAGCTTCATACCAAATATGAAAGACCTGGGCCTTGTGATTTGAGAGAAGAAGATTTTTAAAGGTTTTCCCTATATAAGCCCATGTTTGGCCCCAGGGCCATAATTTGAATACTCTTGGTAGAGGTCCCCTAGATCAGTAGATGAAGCTTCATACCAAATATGAAAGACTTCTGCCTTGTAGTTTCAAATAAGATTTTTTAAGGTTTTCCCTATATAAGACTATGTAAAAAAAATGTGGGCCCCTGGGCAGGGCCAATTTTTGGACCCAGGGCTATAATTTGAACAATCTTGGTAGAGGTCCCCTCGATGAAGCTTTTTACCAAATATAGGATCTGGGCCTTGTGGTTTCAAAGTAGAAGATTTTTAAAGGTTTCCGCCTATGTAAAACATGTTGGCCCCAGGGCGGGGCCATTTTTGGCCTGAGGGCTATAATTTGAACAATCTAGGTAGAAGTCCCCTAGATGAAGATTCATACCAAATGTGAAAGACGTTGGCCTTGTAATTTCACAGAAGAAGATTTTCAAAGTTTTTCTCTTATTTTCCCTTTTCATTCCCATGGCAACCAGAGTTCTGCATGGAATTGAATTCTTTTCATTTCTGCCAAGTTTGGTCAGAATCTGTTCAGCGGTTTAGGAGGAGATGATGTTTGAAGATTTTGTTTCGCATGCACACACACACACACACACTGACGACGGACAAAATGTGACCACAAAAGCTCACCTTGTCACTACGTGACAGGTGAGCTAAAAATGATATCTCAATTCCTGCCGCCAATAAAACCAATAGGGTTATATGCATGGCTGTCCGACTTTCAGCATTTTTCCTGGGCAAGCCAAGCTTAGACCTTCTTTAAAAAGCAGATCTGATTACCAGTACTCGTGTTCCAGCTCAGCGTGGAAGCATCATGCAGCCCAACTATTTCTCCAAGCCCTGATGGGCAGGATGAAACAGGCGCCACATTCTGCAGCGTATGATCTGGGTATTCAAGACAGTCGCCTGTATATATGTAGATAGCTCTGACTTACATGTATCATTGAACAAAATAGATTTTTCTAGTTCTCTCAATAACCATAATATTAGTTTTCCCAAATCAGTGGACAATCGCAAGGGGGCGTAATTGGAGGACATCAAAACCAATCAGCCACCAAACAGGCTAAACTGAGATCGCGTGCATGTTCTCATTCCCTGCAAGTCTGAGAATCAAAGCACTGAGAGTGCTGATGGATCGATTGTCTTCAAGCGTAGAAAGGGCAAATAATCATGAACTGAGGTTTAAATTGTGTCATTAAACTCGTTTATTCTTGTTGTAAGCAAACTCTTATAGTGTAGATCTTGATCAGACGCTGCATTCAGCAGCTACGGATCTGTGTCTACACTGTCAAGTCCACCCTATGATTCAATAATTATCGTCTTACACAACACTCTGATATAATTCCTGCCGCCAATAAAACCAATAGGGTTATATGCATGGCTGTCCGACTTTCAGCATTTTTCCTGGGCAAGCCAAGCTTAGACCTTCTTTAAAAAGCAGATCTGATTACCAGTACTCGTGTTCCAGCTCAGCGTGGAAGCATCATGCAGCCCAACTATTTCTCCAAGCCCTGATGGGCAGGATGAAACAGGCGCCACATTCTGCAGCGTATGATCTGGGTATTCAAGACAGTCGCCTGTATACATGTAGATAGCTCTGACTTACATGTATCATTGAACAAAATAGATTTTTCTAGTTCTATCAATAACCATAATATTAGTTTTCCCAAATCAGTGGACAATCGCAAGGGGACGTAATTGGAGGACATCAAAACCAATCAGCCACCAAACAGGCTAAACTGAGATCGCGTGCATGTTCTCATTCCCTGCAAGTCTGAGAATCAAAGCACTGAGAGTGCTGATGGATCGATTGTCTTCAAGCGTAGAAAGGGCAAATAATCATGAACTGAGGTTTAAATTGTGTCATTAAACTCGTTTATTCTTGTTGTAAGCAAACTCTTATAGTGTAGATCTTGATCAGACGCTGCATTCAGCAGCTACGGATCTGTGTCTACACTGTCAAGTCCACCCTATGATTCAATAATTATCATCTTACACAACACTCTGATATAATTGCGGCTATTTTCTATACAAAAAAGTTATTCCAACAAGTCAGTGACAGCCACGTGGACTTAACCAATGAACAGCTTTTATCCATTGTGACTTTGAATCGATTGTGACAAGCAATCGATTTAAACTTATCTAAACCGCGTTTGTGTACGTCTATAAAGCCACATTACAAAAATACATTGCACATTCTAAGGACGAAAAAAGTATTTTTTAGATGAAAAATTGTGATATTTTCCTTATTTCTGCTCGAAACGTAGAATGTGGGTGCTCGTTATGCGGTTCTAACGAATACCCACAATCTATGTTTTCAAGCAAAATGAGACAGATAATGTTTAACCCCATAAACCCCAGTTTTCTCTATATAAAGTGGGGTTTAAAGGGGTCTTCGTTTCACAGAGTTGTTATCGTGATGAGAGTGTTGTGTACTGTATATGTTTTATCTGAACAATTCAGGCTACAACCAACTGATGGGTTTGACAATTTTGTTTGATTTGAGGTTGAACGCCCCCTTCAACACAATTTAGGTCATTTTGGAGACGTTGCTTCCATTTTTGTGGGACTCTTACCAAACATTGAGATGAAATGACTTCTCAATACCTGCCACCCAATAAAATCAGAAGACTTATATGCATGGACGTGCCGACTTTCAGCAGTTTTCCTGGGCAGACTTAGACCTTCTAACCATATTACCAGTACCAATCAGTTCTGCATGGAAGCATCGGGCAGCCCAATCTATTTCTCCAAGCCCCAATGGGCGGGGGTGATATGGGTTTGACAAACAGTGTTTACCCAGATCAGATGCCGCATTCAGAGTCTATACTGTCTGCAGTTACACAAAACAGCCTAATACCCGATCGTTTTTACAGCCTGCAACCCATGTGTGCTGTCAGTGCTTTGATTTATTTACGCTCAAAACCTTTTCTGGAATGCACTCTTCCAACTCAAGTAGGGCACATCCATTCTGCTAAATTGGCGTCTAGCTAAATGGCAAGCAATATAGATCCTGATAGGATACACTGGTTGCATGGCTCCACTGACCAGGGTTGAAAGGGATGACCTTTCCACTCAAATTCCAATACAATATACATGTAACTGATCCATGACATGTCTTTCATTCTCAAATTTCTAGCCGTAGGTCCTACACCAGTCTGGTTAAATTGTCAGCACTTATCTTTTAAAATACCAGCACTTTAATAACCAAACAATGTAGAGCCAGAGTAGACAGCTGAGCAGAAAAAGCATTCCGATCTGGGTTTCAGTGCCGGTTTTGCCAAACTATCCAGATTCTATAGATAGCTCTCTTGTGCAATACAATTACCTAGCTCTATTAATAACCATGACATTGGTTTTTCCCATAATCAATGATGGTCACGTGGACAATTGCAACTTTTCGGATTTGTGGTATAGTAAATTTGGTATCGATTGTAAACAATCAATCCCAAAAATCCAATAAAAATGACCGAATAAAGCTGGAGACATTTTATTCTTTGAAGTAGATTTGTTATGGTAAGTACAATCTGACCAATATTCGAACCCACCCTAGGCCTCATGCCTGTCAGGTCATCCTTAAAAAATGTATGTTTGCTGTGCTCCTACCCATCATTTGTGAAGTGGGTAAGTAGGTAGATTTGTTTTTTATTTTTTAGATCTGATAAGGTATTTGACCCTTTAAGCACCAAACAACAACTGGAAACAACATTTTCAAATACTTTTTTTCCTGATTTTTCAGAGAAAATCAGGCTTGACATTTCATTTGAATGATCTGCTAGGCAGACCATTCAAATGAAATGTCAAACCTGATTTTCTCTAAAAAAAATAATAAAACAACAACAACAAAAACTGAATGTAGTTTTAGTAGTGTGTGTCATTGGAATTGAACCAGGATTTCAAAAAAAAATATCTTTTTCCTGAGAATGCCAATAAAAATTTTTGGGTAGGGGCAATTTTAATGGGTAGGTAGGAGCACAGCAAACCAAGAAATTTTTTAAGGATGACCTCATTGTTTCCTGGAGATGCCATTTTTCTCATTATAAGTCCATAGCAGCTATTGATTACCATGGTCAGTTTTGATTACACTCTTCTTGAGTCCATGTCTGTTGGTCTGAACATTCAAATTGCCACTTGTAGTGGGGTGTGTTGTGCTTCCTTCCTGTTTGATGTGTTTGGCATTTGTGATTTTAAATTTTATTTTATTAATTATGTGTGTTTGTGCATCTTTTGTTTCGCATAATTCTCTGAGTCACCACCTGTTTGGGAAAGAGCTGCATGACTGGGGGAATAAGTTGTCTCTATTGTAATTTGATGTGATTTCATGTTTTCACTTTCCCTTGTGATGTTTTGGATATGATGTGGGATCTGGTTGTATCAGTTCCTGATCATTTTGCATTTTTTTCAATTTTGGCCAGACAAGCCCCAAAATTTGAGGCAGCCTTTCCCCCGCCCAATGATGTTACACATGATATTTGCTCTAGATTTGTCAAATAGATTTAGAGTATACTTGTTTGAATGTTTGAAAATGTTGACGACAATTGACAACAGATCTTAGGCTATACTATAAGCTCACCTTTGAGTCTTATGCTCAAGTGAGCAAATAAAACATTTGAATTGTTTTTTATTGGTTTCTTCTCTCACAACCTCACTTGACGGGCATGTTTTCTTTGCAATTTGCTGTGTAACACTAACAGCCATTTCAAAAGTAATATTAATGTTACATGTATATATTCATAGATATTACTTCTGAAATGATTCTCAGAATATTACAAAGTATAACCATATTTTTTACATTTTTCACTACTTACAAAAACTGACTCCTCTTGTTCGTCAGTAGATACAACCTGTTGTCCTGGTTCAGGTTCTGGTGAGTGGATTTGGGCGTCAGATGAATGGATCTGCTGTGTTTGAGGATCAGGGGATTGGATTTGAAGAATTTGCTGATTTTCAAGGGACTGGATTTGCAGCATTTGTTGATTGTCAATGGACTGGATTTCTAGTACCTGTTGCAGCACATGTTGGGGTATCTGTTGGGGCTCTGAAGATCCAATTTGAATAACTTGTTGGGGCTCAACTGATGGCAAATCTGGTATAATGTATACTTGGGCAACATCATCTTCTTCTGACTCTACACCACAATGCTTGATATGATTTCTTAACTCTATAATTTTAAATTCTTGCCCACATTTCAAGCACTTTTCATTTATTGTGTTTATATTGTTATTGTTCTCATCATTTATTAAGATGTTTTTCTGAATAGGTCGTATGTAAATGTGAGCCTGACTGCCCACACTTTCATTTAGGCTTTTAGCGTCCCACTTGTCTTCAATGAAATTTAGCGACCTCGTAGAACTTCCACATCTTAAGAGTTCAAAACCCCCACAATTTTCCAATGCTGGAAATTGTTCAATGATCACTTGTTTCACTTTTTCCTCAGAATCGGTAGACAGAAACTGTATTTTTCTAAACCCCAGGCCATTTCTTTGAAGAAGAGCTTTCTCTTCTGCAGATGGTACCCTGGTTTTTTGTCTGTCTGACAGACACAGGAACTTCCCAGTCCATGTTTTTTCCTTCTTTTTCTTGCCTCGACTTGCAAATGCATTACTGTACCTTGACCTCATTGGTCCAAACAGTGAACCTAATTCCCTGGCCTCTGAAAAAAGAAAAGAATTTTTAAACAGGCCGAAATCCTGCGATGTTCCAAGAAATGTGAAAATCAGAGGCCCATAAGCCACAATGCTCACCTAAGTGTACAGCTATGAATGCTCAATTTATAATATTGCAGCTTGAGGTTCAGAATGAACATACTGGTGAAAACAGTACTTAACAAAAACACCTGGAGGAACCACCCTACCCTGCTACTCATTCCCCTTCAATAGAGAGGAACCATGATGGCTCAGTACTATGTGAGAGTGTGTCATGGTGGTTTCTCTCTATCGCACAGAAGTAGGGCATGGTGGTTCCTAACTATCACAGGGGACATAGTAGTGCGGTAGGGTAGGTCCCCAGCATCACACAGTAGTAGGGCATGCTGGTTCTTAACTGTCACAGGGGACATAGTAGTTTGGTAGGGTAGGTCCCCAGTATCATACAGTAGTAGAGCATGGTGGTTCCTAACTATCACAGGGGACATAGTAGTGGCTTAGGGTAGGTCCCCAGTATCACACAGTAGTATGGCATGGTGGTTCCTAACTATCACAGGGGACATAGTAGTGGGGTAGGGTAGGTCCCCAGTATCACACAGATGTAGAGCATGGTGGTTCTTAACTATCACAGGGGACATAGTAGTGGGGTAGGGTAGGTCCCCAGTATCACACAGAAGTAGGGCATGGTGGTTCTTAACTATCACAGGGGACATAGAAGTTGGGTAGGGTAGGTCCCCAGTATCACACAGTAGTAGAGCAAGGTGGTTCTTAACTATCACATGGGACATAGTAGTGGGGTAGGGTAGGTCCCCAGTATCACACAGAAGTAGGGCATGGTGGTTCTTAACTATCACAGGGGACATAGAAGTTGGGTAGGGTAGGTCCCCAGTATCACACAGAAGTAGAGCATGGTGGTTCCTAACTATCACAGGGGACATAGTAGTTGGGTAGGGTAGGTCCCCAGTATCACACAGATGTAGAGCATGGTGGTTCTTAACTATCACAGGGGACATAGTAGTGGGGTAGGGTAGGTCCCCAGTATCACACAGAAGTAGGGCATGGTGGTTCTTAACTATCACAGGGGACATAGAAGTTGGGTAGGGTAGGTCCCCAGTATCACACAGTAGTAGAGCAAGGTGGTTCTTAACTATCACAGGGGACATAGTAGTGGGGTAGGGTAGGTCCCCAGTATCACACAGAAGTAGGGCATGGTGGTTCTTAACTATCACAGGGGACATAGAAGTTGGGTAGGGTAGGTCCCCAGTATCACACAGAAGTAGAGCATGGTGGTTCCTAACTATCACAGGGGACATAGTAGTTGGGTAGGATAGGTCCCCAGTATCACACAGAAGTAGAGCATGGTGGTTCCTAACTATCACAGGGGACATAGTAGTTGGGTAGGGTAGGTCCCCAGTATCACACAGTAGTAGAGCATGGTGGTTCCTAACTATCACAGGGGACATAGTAGTTGGGTAGGGTAGGTTCCCAGTATCACACAGAAGTAGAGCATAGTAGTTTGGTAGGGTAGGTCCCCAGTATCACACAGTAGTAGAGCATGGTGGTTCTTAACTATCACAGGGGACATAGTAGTGGCTTAGGGTAGGTCCCCAGTATCACACAGTAGTATGGCATGGTGGTTCCTAACTATCACAGGGGACATAGTAGTTGGGTAGGGTAGGTCCCCAGTATCACACAGTAGTAGAGCATGGTGGTTCTTAACTATCACAGGGGACATAGTAGTGGCGTAGGGTAGGTCCCCAGTATCACACAGTAGTATGGCATGGTGGTTCCTAACTATCACAGGGGACATAGTAGTTGGGTAGGGTAGGTCCCCAGTATCACACAGAAGTAGAGCATGGTGGTTCCTAACTATCACAGGGGACATAGTAGTTGGGTAGGGTAGGTCCCCAGTATCACACAGAAGTAGAGCATGGTGGTTCTTAACTATCACAGGGGACATAGAAGTTGGGTAGGGTAGGTCCCCAGTATCACACAGAAGTAGAGCATGGTGGTTCCTAACTATCACAGGGGACATAGTAGTTGGGTAGGATAGGTCCCCAGTATCACACAGAAGTAGAGCATGGTGGTTCCTAACTATCACAGAGGACATAGTAGTTGGGTAGGGTAGGTCCCCAGTATCACACAGTAGTAGAGCATGGTGGTTCCTTACTATCACAGGGGACATAGTAGTTGGGTAGGGTAGGTTCCCAGTATCACACAGATGTAGAGCATGGTGGTTCCTAACTATCACAGGGGACATAGTAGTTGGGTAGGGTAGGTCCCCAGTATCACACAGTAGTAGAGCATGGTGGTTCTTAACTATCACAGGGGACATAGTAGTGGCTTAGGGTAGGTCCCCAGTATCACACAGTAGTATGGCATGGTGGTTCCTAACTATCACAGGGGACATAGTAGTGGGGTAGGGTAGGTCCCCAGTATCACACAGTAGTAGAGCATGGTGGTTCTTAACTATCACAGGGGACATAGTAGTGGCTTAGGGTAGGTCCCCAGTATCACACAGTAGTATGGCATGGTGGTTCCTAACTATCACAGGGGACATAGAAGTTGGGTAGGGTAGGTCCCAAGTATCACACAGAAGTAGAGCATGGTGGTTCCTAACTATCACAGGGGACATAGTAGTTGGGTAGGGTAGGGTAGGTCCCCAGTATCACACAGAAGTAGAGCATGGTGGTTCCTAACTATCACAGGGGACATAGTAGTTGGGTAGGGTAGGTCCCCAGTATCATACAGTAGTAGAGCATGGTGGTTCCTAACTATCACAGGGGACATAGTAGTGGGGTAGGGTAGGTCCCCAGTATCACACAGTAGTAGAGCATGGTGGTTCTTAACTATCGCAGGGGACATAGTAGTGGCTTAGGGTAGGTCCCCAGTATCACACAGTAGTATGGCATGGTGGTTCTTAACTATCACAGGGGACATAGTAGTGGGGTAGGGTAGGTCCCCAGTATCACACAGATGTAGAGCATGGTGGTTCTTAACTATCACAGGGGACATAGTAGTGGGGTAGGGTAGGTCCCCAGTATCACACAGAAGTAGGGCATGGTGGTTCTTAACTATCACAGGGGACATAGAAGTTGGGTAGGGTAGGTCCCCAGTATCACACAGTAGTAGAGCAAGGTGGTTCTTAACTATCACAGGGGACATAGTAGTGGGGTAGGGTAGGTCCCCAGTATCACACAGAAGTAGGGCATGGTGGTTCTTAACTATCACAGGGGACATAGAAGTTGGGTAGGGTAGGTCCCCAGTATCACACAGAAGTAGAGCATGGTGGTTCCTAACTATCACAGGGGACATAGAAGTTGGGTAGGGTAGGTCCCCAGTATCACACAGAAGTAGAGCATGGTGGTTCCTAACTATCACAGGGGACATAGTAGTTGGGTAGGGTAGGTCCCCAGTATCACACAGTAGTAGAGCATGGTGGTTCCTAACTATCACAGGGGACATAGTAGTTGGGTAGGGTAGGTTCCCAGTATCACACAGAAGTAGAGCATAGTAGTTTGGTAGGGTAGGTCCCCAGTATCACACAGTAGTAGAGCATGGTGGTTCTTAACTATCACAGGGGACATAGTAGTGGCTTAGGGTAGGTCCCCAGTATCACACAGTAGTATGGCATGGTGGTTCCTAACTATCACAGGGGACATAGTAGTTGGGTAGGGTAGGTCCCCAGTATCACACAGTAGTAGAGCATGGTGGTTCTTAACTATCACAGGGGACATAGTAGTGGCGTAGGGTAGGTCCCCAGTATCACACAGTAGTATGGCATGGTGGTTCCTAACTATCACAGGGGACATAGTAGTTGGGTAGGGTAGGTCCCCAGTATCACACAGAAGTAGAGCATGGTGGTTCCTAACTATCACAGGGGACATAGTAGTTGGGTAGGGTAGGTCCCCAGTATCACACAGAAGTAGAGCATGGTGGTTCTTAACTATCACAGGGGACATAGAAGTTGGGTAGGGTAGGTCCCCAGTATCACACAGAAGTAGAGCATGGTGGTTCCTAACTATCACAGGGGACATAGTAGTTGGGTAGGATAGGTCCCCAGTATCACACAGAAGTAGAGCATGGTGGTTCCTAACTATCACAGGGGACATAGTAGTTGGGTAGGGTAGGTCCCCAGTATCACACAGTAGTAGAGCATGGTGGTTCCTTACTATCACAGGGGACATAGTAGTTGGGTAGGGTAGGTTCCCAGTATCACACAGATGTAGAGCATGGTGGTTCCTAACTATCACAGGGGACATAGTAGTTGGGTAGGGTAGGTCCCCAGTATCACACAGTAGTAGAGCATGGTGGTTCTTAACTATCACAGGGGACATAGTAGTGGCTTAGGGTAGGTCCCCAGTATCACACAGTAGTATGGCATGGTGGTTCCTAACTATCACAGGGGACATAGTAGTTGGGTAGGGTAGGTTCCCAGTATCACACAGAAGTAGAGCATAGTAGTTTGGTAGGGTAGGTCCCCAGTATCACACAGTAGTAGAGCATGGTGGTTCTTAACTATCACAGGGGACATAGTAGTGGGGTAGGGTAGGTCCCCAGTATCACACAGTAGTAGAGCATGGTGGTTCCTAACTATCACAGGGGACATAGTAGTGGGGTAGGGTAGGTCCCCAGTATCACACAGTAGTAGAGCATGGTGGTTCTTAACTATCACAGGGGACATAGTAGTGGCTTAGGGTAGGTCCCCAGTATCACACAGTAGTATGGCATGGTGGTTCCTAACTATCACAGGGGACATAGAAGTTGGGTAGGGTAGGTCCCAAGTATCACACAGAAGTAGAGCATGGTGGTTCCTAACTATCACAGGGGACATAGTAGTTGGGTAGGGTAGGGTAGGTCCCCAGTATCACACAGAAGTAGAGCATGGTGGTTCCTAACTATCACAGGGGACATAGTAGTTGGGTAGGGTAGGTCCCCAGTATCATACAGTAGTAGAGCATGGTGGTTCCTAACTATCACAGGGGACATAGTAGTGGGGTAGGGTAGGTCCCCAGTATCACACAGTAGTAGAGCATGGTGGTTCTTAACTATCGCAGGGGACATAGTAGTGGCTTAGGGTAGGTCCCCAGTATCACACAGTAGTATGGCATGGTGGTTCTTAACTATCACAGGGGACATAGTAGTGGGGTAGGGTAGGTCCCCAGTATCACACAGTAGTATGGCATGGTGGTTCCTAACTATCACAGGGGACATAGTAGTTGGGTAGGGTAGGTCCCCAGTATCACACAGAAGTAGAGCATGGTGGTTCCTAACTATCACAGGGGACATAGTAGTTGGGTAGGGTAGGTCCCCAGTATCACACAGAAGTAGAGCATGGTGGTTCTTAACTATCACAGGGGACATAGAAGTTGGGTAGGGTAGGTCCCCAGTATCACACAGAAGTAGAGCATGGTGGTTCCTAACTATCACAGGGGACATAGTAGTTGGGTAGGATAGGTCCCCAGTATCACACAGAAGTAGAGCATGGTGGTTCCTAACTATCACAGGGGACATAGTAGTTGGGTAGGGTAGGTCCCCAGTATCACACAGTAGTAGAGCATGGTGGTTCCTTACTATCACAGGGGACATAGTAGTTGGGTAGGGTAGGTTCCCAGTATCACACAGATGTAGAGCATGGTGGTTCCTAACTATCACAGGGGACATAGTAGTTGGGTAGGGTAGGTCCCCAGTATCACACAGTAGTAGAGCATGGTGGTTCTTAACTATCACAGGGGACATAGTAGTGGCTTAGGGTAGGTCCCCAGTATCACACAGTAGTATGGCATGGTGGTTCCTAACTATCACAGGGGACATAGTAGTGGGGTAGGGTAGGTCCCCAGTATCACACAGTAGTAGAGCATGGTGGTTCTTAACTATCACAGGGGACATAGTAGTGGCTTAGGGTAGGTCCCCAGTATCACACAGTAGTAGAGCATGGTGGTTCTTAACTATCACAGGGGACATAGTAGTGGCTTAGGGTAGGTCCCCAGTATCACACAGTAGTATGGCATGGTGGTTCCTAACTATCACAGGGGACATAGAAGTTGGGTAGGGTAGGTCCCAAGTATCACACAGAAGTAGAGCATGGTGGTTCCTAACTATCACAGGGGACATAGTAGTTGGGTAGGGTAGGGTAGGTCCCCAGTATCACACAGAAGTAGAGCATGGTGGTTCCTAACTATCACAGGGGACATAGTAGTTGGGTAGGGTAGGTCCCCAGTATCATACAGTAGTAGAGCATGGTGGTTCGTAACTATCACAGGGGACATAGTAGTGGGGTAGGGTAGGTCCCCAGTATCACACAGTAGTAGAGCATGGTGGTTCTTAACTATCGCAGGGGACATAGTAGTGGTATAGGGTAGGTTCCCAGTATCACACAGTAGTAGGGCATGGTGGTTCCTAACTATCGCAGGGGACATAGTAGTTGGGTAGGGTAGGTTCCCAGTATCACATTAGTATGGCATGGTGGTTCTTAACTGTCACAGGGGACATAGGGCATGGTGGTTCTTAACTATCACAGGGGACATAGTAGTGGAGTAGGGCAGGTTCCCAGTATCACACAGAAGTAGGGCATGGTGGCTCTCAACTATCACAGGGGATATAGTAGTGGGGTAGGGTAGGTTCCCAGTATCACAGCAGAAGGGCATGGTGGCTCCTAACTATCACAGGGGACATAGTAGTGGGGTAGGGTAGGTCCCCAGTATCACACAGTAGTACCAAGATATTAAGACAAAGGTACTGACAAAGTGTTATGAAGATTGGATGAAAAATGTGGTCTTTAATGTATTCACAAGCTTTTACTATGATGACCTAGTGACCCTTTTTCGGACGGGGTTGATCCAGTTTCATTTGACTGATTTATTATCCAGACAAAGGTTTAGACAAAGTTTCATGAAGACTGGAAGAAAAATGCGGCCTCTAATGTGTTCACAAGCTTTTTCTATGATTTCACCTAGACCCAGTTTTTGACTGGGTGTGACATAAATTTGATCTTGACTTAGATATTATCAAGACAAAGGTTCTGACAAAATTTTATGAACATTGGATGAAAATATGCAGTCACAAGCTAATGTGTTCACAAGCTTTTTCTATGATTTGCATACCTAGTTTTTGGCCGGGTGTGACCCAATGTTCACAAACTTTTTCTATAATTTCACCTTTTGACCTAGTTTTTGACTGGGTGTGACTTAAATTTGAACTTGACTGAGATATTATCAAGCCACGGGTACTGACAAAGTTTCATGAAGATTGGATGAAAAATGTGGCCTCTAACATATTCACAAGCTTTTCCCAATATAAGTCAATGGGAGCTACATGTATATGTTGCTATGGTAACCAGAGTATTAATCCAATCCATCCCAAAACCTAATGCAGGCTTTCCACCTTCCCAATGATACTTTAGTACTTTACATTACATCAAGTTTTATCAAGACTGAGCAATGGGTCTTTGAGATATTCTTGTATTAAACTGTGGACGGATGTCAGAGCATTGCTATACTATACTAGACGCACTTTGTGAACACTTCGTGCTCAGATGAGGTAACAAGAGGACCAACTGACTCTATATCGCTCACCTGCATAGTGTCAACAGTAGCTAAGGCGCCACAGGACATGGCCAATTTGCATCCCAGGGGCATGATTGGCAGGATTTATGTAGGAGATCACTTTACATTGCTACATGCTAGATATCTAAGCTCTGGGCCTAATGGTTGCAGAGAAGAAAAGTTTTGAAGTTATTTCCATTTTTAAGTCTATGGGAGCTAATGAGCCCCAAGGTGTGGCCAATTTTGACCCCAGGGGCATGGTTGGCAGGATTTATGTAGGTGACCATTTTACGTTGCTACATACTACATATCTTAGCTATGTGCTTTGTATTTTCAGAGAAGAATATTTTTGAAGCTTTTATTTTTCCTTTTAATATATGTCATTAGGTGCTAAAGGGCCTTGGGGCGTGGCCAATTTAGACCCCAGGGGCATGGTTGGCAAGGTTTATGTAGGGGACCACTTGACATTGCTACATGCTAAATATCTAAGCTCTGGGCCTAGTAGTTTCAGAGAAGAAGATTTTTTTTTAAGATTTTCCCATTGTAAGTCTTTGGGAGCTTATAGGCCCCAAGACATGGCCAAGTTTGACCCCACGGGCATGGTTGGCAGGATTTATGTAGGTGACCATTTTACATTGCTACATACAACATATCTCAACTCTGTGCTTCATGGCTTCAGAGAAAAAGGTTTTTGAAGTTTTTATTTTTTCATTATATGTCAATGGGAGCTAAGGGGCCCTGGGGCGAAGCCAATTTAGACCCCAGGGAAATGATTGGCAGGATTTACATAGGAGACCACTTGACATTGCTACATGCTAAATATCTAAGCTCTGGGCCTAGTAGTTTTAGAGAAGAAGATTTTTCAAGATTTTCCCATTGTATGTCTATCGGAGCTAATGAGCCCTGGGGCGGTGCCAATTTTGACCCCACGGGCATGGTTGGCAGAATTTATGTAGGTGACCATTTTACGTTGCTACATACTACATATCTTAGCTCTGTGCTTCGTGGTTTCAGAGAATAAGATTTTTGAAGCCTTTATTTTTCCATTATATGTCAATGGGAGCTAAGGGGCCCCGGGGTGAGGCCACTTTAAACCCCAGGGGCATGATTGGCAGGATTTATGTTGAGGACCACTTGACATTGCTACATGCTAAATATCTAAGCTCTGGGCCTAGTAGTTTCAGCGAAGAAGATTTTTTAAGATTTTCCCATTGTAAGTCTATGGGAGCTAATGAACCCCGGGGCGTGGCCAAGTTTGACCCCAGGGGCGTGGTTGGCAGGATTTTTGTAGGTGACCATATTACGTTGCTACATATTACATATCTTAGCTCTGTGCTTCATAGTTTCAGAGAAGAAGATTTTTTCAGCTTTTTTTTCCATTATATGTCAATGGGAGCTAAGGGACCCCAGGGAGTGGCCAATTTAGACCCCAGGGGCATGATTGGCAGAATTTATGTAGGCGACCACTTGACATTGCTACATGCTAAATATCTAAGCTCTGGGCCTAGTACTTTCAGGGAAGAAGATTTTTTAAGATTTTCCCATTGTAAGTCTATGGGAGCTATATGTTGCCATGGCAACCAGAATTCTAATTTGATCAGCATGAAAACCTTATGTAGCCTTTCCCCCTACCTCATGATGCTTCTCATGAAATTTGATCAAGATTGGCCATGTGGTATTAGAGATATACTTCTTTGAAATTGTTTACACATGCACGGACGCACGACGGACAAAATGTGATCACAAATTTAAAGCTCACCTTGTCACTTCATGACAGGTGAGCTAAAAATGGGAGTCCTGGATGCAAAATCCGGAGTCTCTGAGATCCCTGGCACTGCCATACATAGTCAGCGAAGGTGCAAACACAGTGCCCCCTCCCCCTTTTGGAAATTATCACAAGATTTGCATTGGTACATTGTATCGCTACCTCTTATTTGAGTCTTAACTGCTTCCCAGTGTCCCAGTATTGGAATACATGGCATTATCGATAAATGTATATTTCAGTACCGTACTGATAAGTCGAAGTTCTCTAAATACGACCCGTAATCAGGGTTTTAATTAATGTCCTATAAAAATGATTTTAAAAGTGACCTTTGTTCAAGTTATTCGCCTTTTTATAGCCCCGCTCCAAAAAGAATATAGCTCCAAGTGGCCATGCAACATAAATGCAACATCGTGTCAATGCGATTTTTTTTTTCATGAAAAATGAGCTGACACGTTTTTTCTTTCTTTCTGTATTTTTTTCCTCCTTTTTCAACCCTCTAGGGCCTTGCCAACAAGATATTTAGAGAAAGTTTTTCATCTACCACTACAACTTTTATCATGGTGAATATACCTCATTAATCAACTTTCCTCAGTACTTTCAGTGCTTTGATTCTTATTTATGGTCCAAACATAGATTTTTGGGCTTGTTAGAACCGCCATATTGAGGCAGTTCTATCAAGCCCCAAAATTGATGTTTGAATCATTTAAAAGAAAATTTAAGGTATACCCCTGTAAACCCCACTTTTTTCTATATATAAAGTGGGGTTTACAGGGGACCTCATTTTATGAACATGTTAACCTATTAATGTGAAAGATCATTTTGTTTATTTCTCGGATAATTTCTGATTGAGACAACAGGGTATAAGCAGTTTTAAGCTAATCAGCTATATGCAAATCAGACTGATACAAAGAAGGTTGTATATATGACATTTTCTGAGATTTTGCTTGTTTTAAGAAATTCAAATGGTTTTCATTTTTTTTTTCTCCATTTTTTTTTACGTTTCTATATATATATAATAGACGTATTCTGGTATATTGATTGATATCTGGTTTGGTCGCCCGGGGTGTAACACCATGGGTTGAATTTATATGGGTGCCCTATCCAACATTTGTTTAGTCTTGAAAGTTGATATGAAACTGTTAAGAGTGTCCTCTTGCAGCCGAGTATGTTGACAATTGACAATTAAATTTTTGTATTTAAGTCTTTAAATTTACAGACTTCTAGATCCAT
Organism: Lucinisca nassula; assembly: GCA_963580285.1. Lineage (NCBI taxonomy): Eukaryota > Metazoa > Mollusca > Bivalvia > Lucinida > Lucinidae > Lucinisca > Lucinisca nassula. Next base: position 49,226,413 of record OY757020.1, read on the forward strand.
AAATTTATAGACTGTCCATATTTTTATGGAATGTCTTTGAAGATCTGTAACTGAAATCTCAGATCTGATAGTGGAGTATCTTTCTTTTTTCTCTCGCTACTGGCCTTGGTCATTATATGCCCATGATGGCAGGTTTGTGGTTTGGCACTTGTTCCAACCACCCCCACCCCAGGAAAAATAATGGATTTGTGAAAACGCCAGTTCAATGGCAGCGACGGATCCAGAGGGAGGTTGGGGCTCATTTTCATGGAGAATTCCAGGAAAATTTAAGAAAAATGATCAAAATGAATCCCCTTGGTTACCGGAAAGACAGAAAGCTCCACAGAAATCACCATTGAATTAATAGAAATCACCATAGCTAGATTAATTTACATGCATATATATAATGTTTATAACCCAAAATCATCTATTTTATCATCTTTGATGACTTAAGAAAACAAACAAGAGCTTATTTATGTTTTTTTGAGCATTGAATTAACAGAAACCGCTTAAAGAATATTTTCTTCCTTTCTAAGAAAAAGTTAAGTTAATCTATGGGCTTATATATATTGTTTACTAAATATCATTCCTTTATTGTTGTCTTTGATGTCTTATTGTGGATGAGCATAAAAATAACAGAAACAGTTGGTACAATGTAAAATGTTTTTGTTCATCCTATGAAATAACCAAAACCACCTTTGAAATCTCCAAACCGCTTTACTGAAGGACAGAAAATACAACCGATCAAGGATGCAGATCCTTTCTGAATCTAGATGCACATATTTAAATCTAACCCACTGATTTTATTCTAATAAAATTTTATGTCATCTGTGCGCTAAAACGGCGTCAATCATTTTTTTTTGGTTGGGTTTTACGGCCCTTTCATGATTATTTCACTCATATCGAGCCAATCGTTAATCAGAGGTGGGCGAAAACCGGATTACCCGAGGAAAAACCACCTGACCTTCCGTTGCAGAACTTGGCGTCTCACACATGACCTGAGCGAGGCTCGAACCCATGGCAGTGAGAGAACTAATGACTAAAGAGTCAGCGCTCTTATCCATTAGGCTACGGAGGCATTTTTCAGATGATGTTTGATATTTATCTTATTTCTGGTTCAAATATAGATGAGGCCGTTCTAATGAGTCCCCACAATATTTTTTTAAACAAATGAATATCAAACGCAAATGCGCAGGCTGATCGGTGTCTTCGCTAGTCGCCCAAACCTTCTTGTAGATTTTGTCATGGGTTAACATCGGTATACATTTTCTTTCTTATTACTGCTCTAAAACATAGACTGTGGGTACTCGATGAAATTTCCTCGAAGAGGCGGTTCTAACGAGCACATACAATCCTTGTTTTGACTATGCCTTTAGCCTGTAGCAGGGGCACAGGATGAATAATCAGCGAAGACAATAATCAGATTGCGCAAATTTCATTGTCATATCCTACACAATAATGGTGATTTCTGTGATTTAAATGGTGATTTCCCAAACAAACTCGCCCTTACCGAACACAGTGTCAGTCTGATCATACCAAACTATATATCCTGCCATAAACTACCCTAGAACATGCTAATCAGTAATCTACCACAACCAAATGGGTGCGTACAAACACCGGATCGGGCCCAATTACCGGATCGAACCCAGTTTTCTGTGCTATGGTCCTTTTTTCTTCGATATTTTATTCTTTATGCATAGTTGGAAGAGGTTAACAGCATACAAAACTATTTTTACCTCACACCTTCATTCCAATATTAAAAAAAAAACGGACCAAACATAACTCCACCCATATATATAGCCAAACGGCTAATGTAGGCTATGCTAGGAGTCTGTAGCATTTGCAATAGGTTCGGATGACAAGCCAGCATCAAACAGCGGGACAACGTCGCGCCGACAGCGATACGTTGTTACGTCGTATGGCGATCGGACAACACCGGACGTTGGCCCGACGTCGATATGGCATTCTATGTTGACTGTGCAGATTCTAAAGCATGAGATTATCTAACAACAAATCAATGGCCCGTTCTTCTTACCCAGCAGGCACAAGTCGCAATGGCAACGTCAAATCAGCGTTCTTGAAACGACCTAGATGTGACGTTGCATAAAAAGTAATGTCGTTGCACGTACGTTGATCTGACGTCGCAATTACAGCATATGACTGCTGGGTATATTCTTTGACGAGGCGGTTCTGGCGAGTACCCACAATCAATGTTCTGAGCAGACCAAAGAAAAAAAAAGTCCTTTATGTAGGGGAGGGTGTGGGGGCCGTAACTGATTGAAATTGTTCCATATACATATATGACATATATGTGCACAGGCGTGTTGTTGTAATGATGGCGACGCTAGGTTCGAATCATTTACATTGAGCACTTCCAATATAGGTTTTTTAAAACATGACAAATAAACGAACATATAAGTTTGAATTAATTTTTTATTGGCGATCGCTATTGACAGCCGGCTGTCGATAGCGAATTCGCTATTGACAGCCAGCAAACTAAAATGATGAAAATGTGTATTTAGCATACTCATATTGCAAATTTATTGTATGCTTTACTTTATACACATTTATGAACAGGTAATTTAATCAAATTTATTATATAACTTCAGGTATTGTGATTATCCAATCAGTTGGTCTTTACCATGGAACTTGCAAAGGTAGTGATACTACCAGCTGTTCCATTGATTTGGTGACTGTTTATTTTCTGATACATATCATTTCTATGACTTAGAATATTGTGAAGCCTTATTTATTATACCCCCGGCATACGAAGTATGCAATGGGGGTATATAGTTTTTGTCTTTTTCGTCTGTCTGTCTGTCTGTGTGTCCGTAAACAATTATTTTGTGTCAAAGATATCTCAGGAACTGCTTCACATAGAAACTTGAAATTTTGCACACATGATCAGTATGACTACTTGTATTGTGGGAAAGAAAATAAGGGCCAAGGGGTCAGGCCTTTTAGAGTTATTTCCCTTTGTAGTTCTTGCTGTTTAATAGTGTATATTTTTATTTTGTGTCAAAGATTTCTCAATAACTACTGTACATAGAAGCTTGAAATTTTGCAAACATGATCAGCATGACTAGTTGTATTGTGGGAAAGAAAATAAGGGCCAAGGGGTCAGGCCTTTTAGAGTTATTGCCCTTTGTAGTTCTGTATATGCAAAGAAGCTTTTGACATTGCTATTTTCAGCTGAGGTGATGGCACTGGCCGGGGGTATACGTGCCCCACTGGGCACTTTTGTCTAGTCTTCTTAATGCAAACAAATATTTACTGCTTTGCCTGTGACTGAGGCCATTGAGTTTTTTTTCACAAGTTATCAATGCATCACATCATGGCCAGTCATGCATATGGAAAGTTAACACTTTTATAGGACAAACTTACATAGTAAAACTCCCAGGACCATAACGATTAACCCTTGTCCTGCTGAATGAATTAATTTTGCCACACCCATTTCTGTCTATTAACCAAACAAATTGCAGAATGAATTTGTCCAGTTCACAAACTGAATAACAAACATTTAGCTCCTGATCAGTTGGCTTATTCAGAAGCCATCTGATCTGGATCTACGCTGTTTGAAAAAGGTAGGGATATCATCACTCAAATATGCTCCAAAAAATATGGACGGGGCAGTTATAACATGTACCCTCAATCTATATTTTGAGCGGAAATAAGATAATATCACAATTTTTCATCTCAAGTTTTCATCTTTACAGCGGTAAAACTGCAGTGTATTTGTATAGGCCTGTTTTCGTAATGGGGACATACATGACCTGGAGGTGTGTGTGTGTGTTGGGGGGGGGGGGGGGGGGGTGTACCCCATTAGCAATAGGATACTTTTTACACTTATTATGTAGATGCACGCATTTGACCTCTACTCATGCCACCAATCCCCTTCCAAGTGGTTAACCCAACAAAACTGAGAACTGGTAAACCACTTAGAAGGTCTATGCCTGTCCATGCAAAGTTGTGCAAGTCCGACCATCCCTGCATATAAACCCTAGCAGTTTCGTTGGGCAGTAGGGCTCGAGATATCATTTAATCTCTCGTTTAAAGCCCCATTGTCTCCAAAATGACCTCAATAGTGTTGACAGGGATGTAACTCCTCAATCTCAATGCAAACAAACAAAACAAAGGTTGTTCAAATGAAATCGCAGGTGTCACATTGTTTTTATAGAATCATATGCAAGTATACTGAAACACTTTTTGGGTCCAATGTTTACCAATCCACCCAAAGTTATAAAGTGCAATAAGCTCTTCAGTCTGAAAATCGGGTAATGGTTATTTATAGTACAAAACTATGCTATTTTTAGTGGCTATTCTTATCAATGTGTTACATAAGAAGGTTTAGATAGAACCAGGACTGAAATCATGGGTTTGGGCTTGGCAAACAGCATGAACCCAGGTCAGGCACTGCAGAATATGGTGTCTGACCAGGGTCTACTCTTTTGCTTAATAAACAGGGAATTAAAGGGCCAAACGAAACAGTTTAAGCTTCAGTCCAGGACTATTTTCCTTGACAACACTCAGTAGACCCAGAGTTAATCTACATGCTATGATTGGCTGATTTCACAAAGCAAATGTTTCATGTGGTCTGTGGCCTGTTCTAACCCTCATCCTGCTGAATAAAGAAATTTGTCACACCTTTTTCTGAATATCAGTCAAACTGCTTGAAATAATATTTTCCTGAAGACAATTAGTGTAGATCCTGATCATATGGCTTCTCCTGAAGCCACCTGCTTTGAATCCACACTGTTTGCAAAGGTAGGCGTTGTTGTTTTCAGCAGGATATGGTAACTGTACAAAGCTCAGAGGGCCACTACCCACTGGCAGCAATGTAATTTAGTTAACCATGGAAGCCCTGTGTCCAAGGATGCTACAGATAAAATTTGGACCCAATCAGCCTAGTGGTTTCAGATTTTGATGTCGCTTCAATGTGTTGTTGCAGAACAACAGATGACAATTGACAATTTCCCATCTGTGGCAACAAATAGGCCAGAAAGAAAATTATTAAAGGAACGTTCTATGAAAGTGTGACAAAATATCTTGAAAGGCATTAATGTCAGTTTTCAATTTTCCCCATTATAAGTCATCGAAACTCTTAACCCTTGTCCTGCTGAGCCCAGATATGCCTTATTTTCCAAACAATGAAGATCCAGATCAGATGGCTTCGTCACAGATCAGATGGCTTCTGACGAAGCCATCTGATCAGGATCTACATTATTTGCCATTCAGATTGTGAATTTGTTGCAATAATTTGCATCAAGTAATCTGATTGGTTGATAATCGGTAGTGGGTGTGGCATATATGAATATTCAGCATGACAAGGGTTAACTTGACAGAGCAAACAAACCAAAGAGCCAAATTTCATAAACCAGAGCTCAGGTGGAAACTACCCAATGGCAGCCATGTATTATAACATGATATGAGTTTAATCTACCAATTTTAAAGTCTCCCAAACAACCCCATACCCAAATGAGCACCCATGTTGACTGTATCTGAAATATTAGGTGTTTAATAAAGTAGAGGGGGTGGGGAATGGACCCAATGGAGCCCTGGTTGGTGTAACTAAAGGAACAGAGACATATATGGTTTAGCAGTGGGAATATATATGGTTCCAGAGATGTAAGGCCTTTTAAGTAATTGAGGGATCCGGGCATGGCAGAACTCATAAAAGCCCAAGTTGTCACTGAATATGTCTGATCATAAGGACCAGGATCATATATGGTTAAACGGTGGGGATCTGAATGGTTTCTGAGATATGAGGCCCTTTTATGAAGTGGCAGGGATAGAAATGGCCCCTGTGGACCCCACAAGACGGGGTGACTGAATGTGTCTAATAACAATGAACAAGAATATATGTGATAATAGGATGAGGATTTGAATGAAGTGGAGTCTTATCATAAGGAACACAAATATATATATTTAAGGGGTGGGGATCTGAACAGTTTCTGAGATATATGGATTTTAATGATTTGTTTGTTTGATTTGTGGTTTAACGTCCCCGTCAACACTGTAAAGGTCATTTTGGAGACGTTGCTTCCAATTTTGTGAGACTTTTACCCCACATTGAGATGAAATGACATCTCAAGCCCTGTCGCCCAATGAAACCAATAGGGTTTATTAGCATGGACGGTCCGCCTCGCACCGCGGTTCCTGCACAGGCTTAGATCCTCTAAGCGGTTTACCAGTACGCGTGTGCGGGCCGGATTCAGCTCTGTGTGGAAGCATCATGCAGCCAATATATTTCTTCAAGCCCCTATGAGCGGGGGCTTATGGATTTTAATGAAGTAAATGGGTGGGGCATGGCCCATGGCACCCTGGGGGACCCACATGATGCAGTCTAATTGCGTTTTATCATAAGGAACAGAATATATGTGGTTTAGGGGTTGGGCTCTGAACAGTTTCTCAGATATATGGTCTTTTGTGAAGTCGAAGGGTGGAGCATGGCCCGGGCGCGCCCTGGGTAACCCCTAGGTTGGTGTCAATGAATGTGTCTTATCATAAGGAACAAAAATAGATTTTGTTTAGGGGTGGGATCTGTAAGTTCTGGAATATTTGGCCTTTTATGAAGTGGAGGGGGTTGGGCATGGCCCCGGCACATCCTGGGGGACCCCCAAGTTGGTGTCACTGAATGTAACTTATCATAAGGAATGAGAATATATATGGTTTAGAGGGATGGGGATCTGAATGGTTTCTGAGATAAATGGCCTTTTATGAAGTGGAGAGGATGGGGCATGTCCCCGGCACATCCCGGGGGACCCACAGGTTGGTGTCACCTAATTTGCTTATCATAAGGAAGGAGGATATATATGGTTTAGGGATGGGGATCTGAATGGTTACTGAGTTAAATGGCCTTTTATGAAGAGGAGTGGTCGGGCATGTCCCCGGCACATCCGGGGGGACCCCCAGGTTGGTGTCACTTAATGCATCTTATCATAAGGAACAAGAATATATCTGGTTTAGGGGTCGGGATCTTAACGGTTTCTGAGATATAAGTCATTTTATGAAGTGGAGGGGGTGGGGCATGGCCCTGGCACAACCTAGGGGACCCCCAGGTTGACATAAAAGCATAAGGCTAAGAGAAGTGTACTCAAGGAACATTTCTGTGTAAGTTTTATCAAAATATCTGCAATGACTTGGCAGTAAATGCCATTTTGAAGTTTTCCACATTATAAGTCAATGGAAAATTTAAGTTGCCATAGCAACAAAACTAAAAGGCCAAACTTCATAAAAAACAAGAAACCTGTAAAGGCAAATATGGTGTTTATTTTCATAAAGTCACAGCCTCCTAGAGCATATGGTTTGTGAGGAGATGATTTTTTAAGTATTTTTTTTTCTATTTTTTTTGCATTTTGGTTTCCATGGCAACCAATAATAAAAATGAGCAGTAGGCCTAAAATCATATGGCAGATAGTAGATAGCCTAATAAACATTTCTATAAAAGTGTTCAACTTCTGATATATCCCTCTGGCTAATGATGCCATAGATGTCAATATGTTGAAACACAGATTTCTTTAACAGCTAAAATAAACATTCAAACATCCACTTTAAAGACAAAAGAAAAATGATCTGCTAACTTGTACAGTAAAAATAATTGCATATACATTATTTAGACACCTTTATTTATTTATTCAGATTCTTAACCCTTCTCTTGCTGAATATTCAGTTTAGCCACACCCATTTCTATCTTTTTACCAATCGGATTGCTTGATGTAATTTATTCATACAATTTTAGAAACTGAATGTCAAACAGTATAGATCCTGATCAGATGGCTTCTTCAGAAGCCATCTGATCTGGATCTACACTGTTTGCAAAGATAGGGGTTGTCGTGAACAGCATGATAAGAGTTAATAATCTATAAAACCAAAATATTTATTTATTTATTTTAGCCACAGCATGGAGTTATATCTTGTAGTGTTTCACCCATTTATGCCTTAAGCATAATGAACACTTTAATAGTTCATTTTCATACTTTATTATTATTCTGATGAATATGAAAATAGTTTAATAGTTCACTTTAATATTCTATAATTATTTCATTTATTTATGCATTCTTGTTTTTTATCAGATATATATATATATCCAATACCTTAGCTGGCTGTCAATAGCGAATTCGCTATCGACAGCCGGCTGTCAATAGCGAATTCGCTATCGACAGCCGGCTGTCAATAGCCACTTCCTTTTTTATTATAACACTGTTTATTTGCACTTAAAACATATATACATTTGATGTAACGTGCACACAATAAATAAAAATCAAAATAATAGTAAAAATAGGGTCCGATCCGGTAATTGGGCCCGATCCGGTGTTTGTACGCACCGCAACCAAATGATGCTTTTTTATCATTCCCAGGGTGATTTCAATGTTGTTGTTGTTGTATATCTAGTTACGGCACTATCTGTTGCCAAGATAGTGCCGTGACTAGATATACAACAACAACAACATTGAAATCACCCTGGGAATGATAAAAAATGGTGATTTCAATGGTGATTTCGATCTTCCTGGTGACCCGAATCCCCTCATCGAAGTCCAACACCCAGGCCTTGGGTACCAAAGATCCTGGATCCGCCACTGACCCCAATGGCCTACGACAGGAACAAAGACGATTCTAGCAATTTTACCTGTAATAGTATCACCTGAAGAACTACTCAAAGCGTAAAAAGGTCAAAGAGTACAATTACCTGTCGTTGTACGGTCGCGAACATTGGCTTCTTGGTCTGCCGGTTCTTGAAGCAATGCCTTTAATCGTAGTCTATCGCCCAGCGTCACAACACCTAATCTGGTTAGCTCCTTATCAGAGAGGTTCAGTACTTGACTTGGCTCAAGTTTTTCGTCTCTAAATTTATAATAAAATTGCACTCAAACCCATTGAGCCAAGTGCTCTTTCAAGTTTGCCCGCCATATTGCCAAACTGCCGGTGTTACCGGTTAAAATTGCTCGAATGAAATGTCCGCCTATGATAAAACGTCGAAGTGGTAGAATAGAATGTAGTTTACCCACGATAAAAGACGCGACAGGCATGCCGAACCGTCATATGAATGCAACGGAACAGAACAGAATAGCAGAATATAATGTCTGCGCTCGATATAATGTTATGGGTGCATAGCATATTATTACTTTTGCCCAATATCATGATGAAATCACTGGATACGATGCTGTTTGTCCATGGTATAAAGATATGATTAATTAACAAGTTATTAAATGAATTCAAATAAATTATGAAAGCGCAGGATATACTTTTGAAATCACACAGAATAGTGTAGCTTGTGCATGATATAACAATATGTACGTATGATATAATGATAAAATAACAGAATACATTGGTCTTGTCCATGATAGACTGGTATGTATCCATAATTTAATATTGACAGCGTCCAAAATAATGATGGAATCATAGGATACTGTGATGTTTTTCCATAAAATAATGTCAAGTACACCCAACATCACAGGATGCAAAGACGTTTGCCCGTGCCAGAAAACTATTAGTACACAACATACTATCAACTGCATCCAATATAATGATGAAAGCACAGGATACAATGGCGTTTGCCTATGATATAATGGTTTGTATACGTACTATAATATCAACTGCATCCAATATAATGATCGCATCACAGGATACAATGACATTTGCCTATGATATAATGGTACGTATACACAACATACTATCAACTGCATCCAATATAATGATGAAAGCACAGGATACAATGGCGTTTACCTATGATATAATGATTGTATACGTACTATAATATCAACTGCATCCAATATAATGATCGCATCACAGGATACAATGACATTTGCCTATGATATAATGGTACGTATACATAACATCATATCAACTGCATCCAATATAATGATGAAAGCACAGGATACAATGACGTTTGCCTATGATATAATGGTTTGTATACGTACTATAATATCAACTGCATCCAATATATTGATCAAAGCACAGGATACAATGACATTTGCCTATGATATAATGGTACGTATACATAACATAATATCAACTGCATCCAATATAATGATCAAAGCACAGGATACAATGACATTTGCCTATGATATAATGGTACGTATACATAACATAATATCAACTGCATCCAATATATTGATCAAAGCACAGGATACAATGACATTTGCCTATAATATAATGGTACGTATACATAACATAATATCAAATGCATCCAATATAATGATCAAAGCACATAATAGCAAGAAGGAAGTCACCAGGAGGCAGTAAAGGCGTTCCATACAATATCATATTAGACCTTGTACGGCGACTGTCTGCATTGCCCCACTACAACATTACAAGGACCCTTAACACAGGGTAACATCACGAAAACTGGGGTTACAGTAACTTTTTGTCTTAATACTGATTGTGGGTACTCGTGAGAACCGCCTCGATGAGGCGGTCCTAACATGTGCTCACAATCTATATTTTGAGCAGGATTAAGAAACCTCTTATCAGCTCTTTTGCTGCACTTCGCTGCTTCTTCTTCGCTACTTCTGTGGTCATAATCATGAGCATCTGCATGCTCGCTTATGGAACGCCTTTACTGCCTCCTGGTGACTTCCTTCTTGCTATTATGTGCTTTGATCATTATATTGGATGCATTTGATATTATTTAATATCAAATGCATCCAATATAATGATCAAAGCACATAATAGCAAGAAGGAAGTCACCAGGAGGCAGTAAAGGCGTTCCATAATATTGTTTATGTACCCCTTTTACAGGGCTTCACAAATATCCTGAGATATTTCTCAGGTGAGCGAAATATAATTGTGATCAATTAATGTCCGTCGTGCGTAACTACCCACGCTATCGGGGCACCTCATAGATTTAATCAATATTTCGAGTTGAAGGTTTTAAATCCGATAATTTAAGCAATATTTTCATTAAATTGGAACTTTAAACATCATATAGTAACTCAAATTCAGTAATTTTACATATTTTATATAAAAATATTAATAATTTTGAATATGAATAAAGCAGTATCGCCCTTGAAGCTAATCCTACCGAAAATAATTTACTTGCACGTAGTTTCTTATAAGGGAGGTAACCTCAACTTTCTATACTAAGAGTCAAAATAGTTATAAAACATTTTTCATGCATATATATAGATTATGCTCCAACGGCGATATACCTCACTTTCTTCCGCTATATCACCGATTGGAGCATATATATTATACCACAATTTTCCAACGGCGATACAAACTATATCGCCGACTTCCAACGGCGATATAACTCACTTTCGTTCGCTATATCACCGATTGAAGCACTTTACATATATATAATATACCACAATTTTCCAACGGCGATACAACCAACATGAAAATGAATGGATGGACAGACACCAACATTGGACAATGATACCCCAATTACCATCACTTTATATAGGGAAAAGATGGACTTGCAGATGTATACATTATTTTTCTTATTTCTGCTCAAAACATAGATTGTGGGTATTCGTTGAAAGTCGAGATAAGAAAAATATCACAAACCTTCTTTGTTTCCCTGGGCGTAGTTTTCTCTGTTTTTTTTCCTAAAGCCGCCTTAAGCACTTCCAACCCCTTTTCAAAAGCTGCTTTTTCCTGAGGGGATGGAATTTAAAGCAACATTAATGGCATCCTCAGAAAATTTTGAAACTGATTTAATTGAATGAGCCATTTTGTAATCCAGTTGTATGGTAGATTTCTCAAACCTGATGAAACTGTAAACCGGTGATAGGTTAAATTATTATGTGACACGCGCGTGTCATATACGTCATCGGTGATAAGATAAAAACTTTCCTCTGATGTTTACACTGATAGTCCAGTAGAGAGGTGGACAAAAAAATATTCACCCATGTATTCATCTTTGATACAAAGGCGGTGGATCGTTTTTTATTACTATTTTATTGAACAAAATTATGTGTCTTTTATCTTTTTTTGAATAACACTTAATGCCTCTAAAACGACGTTCGTCATTGTCAGATTCTTAGACACTTTCACCATTGAGATAAAGGTATCTTTTAGCATTTATGAATAGGGAAGACCCTGACCAGACTGCGCACCCTTATAGTCCGAAAGTCGTTACGGATATAATCAAAGTACAGAAAGGCCTGAAAGTCGTTACGGATATAATCAAAGTACAGAAAGGCCTGAAAGTCGTTACGGGAATAATCAAAGCACAGAAAGGACCGTGAATCACCGTAATGCGTAGCTTTTAACAGTCAGTAAAAGAAATTTGCAAAGAATTAGAATGAAGAAATCTGCATATTTAGTTTGTGCTCCTATAAATAGGTGGTGGGTCATTATTTACTATTGTAATTTTATTCAATAAAATCAAACATTTCCTATTTTTTTTTTACCTCGGCTAAAGCCTGTACCTTACCTTCCTCAATAAGTTTTTTTTCTTTCCGTTTCACTTAATCCTGTTTGTTTTGAGTGTATGCTATCTTTCAGTTTATTATATTTGTCTAATTCATCTAAAATCAATTTAAATTCATTCTCAGATATCTGTCCGTCTGTCAAAGCCTTAGAAATCAAATCCTTTATACTATTCAGTTTTGAATCTGCAATAGTTTTAATCTCATAATGTTTTTGTGTTTTTGCATGTAATCTACGTCTAACAAGTTTAACACACACACCCAAACTCCCACACACAACAGCACCAATCTCTAAAGGCAACATAATTGGAACAGCCAATCCAACACCTGCCAAAATAACACTTGTTGATATCAAACCAGTATCAACACCGTCGGTAATATTTATACCTCGTTTATACTTTTTATACAATGCTTTTCTCACATCTCTCTCATTAATTAACGTCTTCTCTATCTCAGAAATCTTCTGCAATCTATAATTCTGTCCATCTTCAACAGGCAACTCAGGATATAAAGGTGCACTTGGTTGTTTCATTTTTTTCTTGATAACATATATTTTTTTTTATTCAATAAATAATTCAATTATCATCGAAGCCACAGTATTGACACACGTAGCATTATTAGTCTGGCAAACAAAATCAATTGCATCACCAGCCTTAACCTTTAACGGTGTAGCAAAGTTATCGTGTTTCCTTAAAATATTATTCAATGATATACCATATCCTGCTTGTGGATTTCCATTAATTGCAATCGCCACAGACACATCGCCTTTTGTTCTTTTACTCGACAGTCCAACACCTATTATCTGGCCAGGAAAGTTCATCACATATCCAACACTTACTTCTCTACCACCATTTCCAAAGCCAAACACTTCATTCTTCTGTAAGGAACCTTTACTCTCCGCACAAATGCTTATCAATTTTCTGTCTGGCATATTATCAACCTTATTATATAATAATCGATGATTGACATACATATCCCGAAATCTATCTTGAAGTCCTGTATGTCTATCATTCAATGTATTTATTTGTGTAAATGCTTGACTTCTCATATTAAATATTTCTTGTTTCAGCCCCAATGCATCTACGTGTTTTCTCTTAGCACCAAATATACTCATTTTTTTATTATAATTATATAATTTCCAAAACGCAATTAATTGGTAGATGATTAATTACCTTGTTGTTATTTTCATCCCTGATTTCTAATTTCAATTCTGCTATAGCATCATTCACCAAACACTTATATTCTGGATGCTCAAATCTCACTGTTGTTATCTCTCCAAACTCTTTATTTTCCACTGGAACAACAGCCAACACAGTACTCGGCATACCATCTAAATAATTATTTGAAGTATTAATCTGTTCCAAATGAACATACAATGATTTATAAACAGCAAAATCTACAGCTCTCTCACCATAATGAGTTTCATTAACAGCAAACTTTCGCTTATTTCCAAACCCCAACATTTGTTTTAAGCCCTTGCTTATCTTCAATTCATCCGGTGTAATTAAAGAAGCAATTCCATTTGTTTCATTTACAGATAATGTAATATTATTACTTTGAAATAAATCTGCTATTTGTTGGAAACTATAATAACCATCTATAATCTTATGAGGTCTCTCTTTAGTCTTCTGCAAATATTCATCAACAACATTATACCATCCAACACCATATGTTATAGATTTCAAACCAATACGTTTATTCCCATCTCTGTTATCAATGTATTGTTGCAAGTTTATTGTCTTGTCAATATTCGAAATTGTATGATACATTTTTATTTTTTATATATAATCAACAATAAAAATGATACCTAAAGAATTCAAGTACAATTCCAATGCATCATATAACCCCAATACTAAATATACCGAAAAGAATATTGAACTTATAAAACAAACGATTTATGTTAATAAAGACGACCATTTTCCAGTAACGTTTCCCGACTTATTTCAAAACTATCAAAATCCAACATTACACACCAATGAACCGTGGAATACATGGCTTCATTCATCATTTGACTGGTGGCAATGTCAATTAAATTTTGCTGTCTGGTGTGCCACTGCAGGATGTGGAGTAAGTTATCAAGACCATTTGCAAAACACTTCAGGACTAACTAAAACAGTATATACATTTCATGTTTATTATTGTATTGCTCGTATTTTGAAAGAACTTAAAACACCTTTACCAACAGATGCATCATTTTGTTATTACAAAAACCCATACGACAAAGCAACCTATCAAAAGTTATGCAATGAATTCAATGTTTCACCTAATACAGATTGGCGTCAAAAATTAGAAAGTAGTTCTAAATGCAGTGGTCTAGGGAGTTACACACAATATTTTAAACCAAGTGGAAAATATAGACAAGATCATAGAAGTGATGGACCATTCTTTAATCCAAATGATAAAATAGCACATACAGTAGATATAAGTGACGCCTGGACAATGTTTATATTAGACAAATCAAAAGGATTAACAAAAACAGGTATTGAACGAATTAACGAAAGTATTAGAATGTTTGTATGGGATCTATTAGGAGCACAATCTCAAACACGTGTAGAAATACTAAAAATAGGCACAGGATTTGATGCTCAGAAACAATTTCTTGCTAACATTGAAGACGCTATTAATAGTCCAGTTGATTTACCAGGTCAAATACAAAGATATCAAAACACACTCAAATATGCAAGAAGTAAAGTAGATTTTGTTTATGGTATTGGATTATATATGTCTCCCAGTAATATGATTTTACAAATTGGCACTATCGCTGGATATAATAATAAAATTGTAATTGCAACAGAAAATCAAACACTTGGTTTCAATAGTGATGTAAATGTTAAACCTGTTGCACCTACTACACAACCTGCAACTATACAAGGCACACCAACAAAGAAATCTCTACCAGAACCAAAACATCAGGAAACAAAGAAATCTCTACCAGAACCAAAACATCAGGAAACAAAGAAATCTCTACCAGAACCAAAAATCAAATCTCTACCAGAACCCGTTGAAAAAAAAGAAGCAATACAACACGAAGACAACAAAACAGCATTAATAGTTGGTAGTATTGCAATTGGA
Source organism: Lucinisca nassula (assembly GCA_963580285.1). Classification (NCBI taxonomy): domain Eukaryota; kingdom Metazoa; phylum Mollusca; class Bivalvia; order Lucinida; family Lucinidae; genus Lucinisca; species Lucinisca nassula. The sequence goes on from OY757020.1 coordinate 49,241,835, forward strand.
CTATTAATTATGTATGAAATTTATTAAGTTCTTTTTTTCTTATAAACTCTCTTGCAGATGCATATAACAATCCAGCAACCAATACAACTAATGCCCATAGATGTTCTCCAAACCAATTAACAACTTTACCCGCAGAAGACAACAACCAAGACACAATAGAACCAATAACACCTGGTAACGCAGTAGCTACTTTTCCTGCAAGGGTAGAAAGTAATTTACCAAGATTTGATAATTGTTTCTTAACCCAATCTTTAACACCACCTTTTGGTGGAGAAGGAGGGGTTGAAGTAGTACCACCAGGAATAACAGCCTCAACAATAACTCCAATAATCATTCCAAAAGCGGTTAAAATACTAACAATTGTAATGCCTTGTTCTCTGAATAATGTTCTAATTCTTTCACCCAATGTAGTGTCTTCTTTTAATACTTTGTTTATAGTCTCTTTGATTCTATTTACCTGACTACGTAGTTTATCTTTATTAACATTAATAACTTCCAATCTTGCACTTCTCTCACTTTCTAACTCTTTGATTCGACTACTTATCCTTTCTATTTGAAATTCATCATTGTCTGCTTTGGCTTGTTCTAATTTTGTATTTTCTTTTGCTAAGTCTTTATTTGTTTCATTCAGTTTTGCCAATTCATTTGCTATCTCTTCTTTGACTGTTGTCATTGCATTTGCTATTCCATCAATCTCTCTTTTTGTCCAATCTGTTTGTGTTCCTGCTTCACTACTAACACTTTCAATGAATGATGTCTCTAATGTTTTCACAGATGTTTCTGCATTATTTGCAGTTTCTAATAGTTCTTGTGCTTCTTGTTGTGATGATACATCATTATCAAGATTCTTGAATTTTTCTGATAATAAATCAGATTGTGTCTCTCTCAACTGGTTTTCTATTAAAGTTGTAAGCTCAGCTCTACCTTCTTTAAGTCTTGTAGCAGATGGTTTAAAATCATCTACACCTAATACATTCCTAACAAAATCAACACCATATTTCCTTTGCAAAGTATTAAATGATAAAAATGTTGCTATTTCATCTGGTGCATTGGAACGATAATATGTTAATGCAATATCCTTTCCACCTTCATCTTTAACATATAACATTGGTCTCCCTATATCATCTTTCTTGAGAGACAAACCTTTGATTTTACGTTTAGGTTCTTCATTCCTTTCGTAAAATCTATCTATCATTTTTTGACCTATGCTATTACGCAGAGTTTTCCAATCATCACCGGTTAAATCATTCAAACCAGCAAACTGACTATTTAATGTTCTATGAAACTGCTCTTCATCTGTATAAGATGTTTCTGCTTCTTCATCATAATCCTCCCTGTCATACTCAGGATTTTCATATTCAGCCATTATTTATTTATTATTTAAAAATATTTTTTATCTTTTAATAAAAACATGTCAGCCTACGGAGATAAACTAAACCCTTACAGAAAATTAAGAGAACCACGAGGTGTGAGAGGTATCCGTCAAAGTGTAGTGATAACCAATAATCCATCAACTATTGACCAAAATCAACAATTGTTAGTGAGATTTCCTAATCTAAGTGGTAATGATGTTATTGTTCCCGGAACAGTCAAATTAGCATTTGAAATTGAACTAACCTCTAAAGATGCAAATGCAACTATATTTCAAAACATAGGAAGAGCAATAATTAAGAAAACAACAATTAGAATAAGTGGAAATGAAGTTATGTCCATTGACGATAGTGACATCTATCATTGTTATATTGATTTATGGAAGACTATTACAGAACGTGTAAATATGGTATATCAAGGCGTTGGCAAAGAGAACATGTTGAAACATAGAGTGGGTGCAGGAAACGCAACAGCAGATAAAGAAGATCAAGCCATCGCAAAAGCATATGGAAACAGGTTTTGCATCCCACTTGATTTTGAATTATTGGAAACCCATATGCCTTTTTATCAAGCTGGATTAGGAGATAGACTTGAATATGAACTTACATTCAATGATTATAATAAAGTAATTAAATCAGGCGATGCAACTTCATCTTATACAATCAAAAATATTTGTTTGGAATTTGATATTGTTTCTGATACTGAATTAGCAAGACAAATAAGACAGCAAGTTGATGGTAAAATGGTTATTTTGTATGACAGAATACTAAGACACAGAAAAATAACTAAAAACAAATCTGATACACTATGGAATATCAATCTAAATGTTCCTGCAAGAAGTATGAAAGGAATTCTTATGCTATTCGAAGATCCTGAAAGGGCCAGCACAGAAGAATATTATAATCCAGAAATTACAAAAGTGGAAATGACAATAGAAGGGATTCCGAATCAATTGTATAGTCAAGGAATGAAGTCCCACCAACACTGGGACGAAATAAATAAATTCTTTGCTTTGAATTCAAAAAGAAACAAAGAAACAAGTATGGTTGTTAAAGATTTATATTTTACTGATACAACAATAGAGAAATATCTAACGAACAGGTATGCTTTATGGTTGGATTTACGTTCAACTGATGATAATACACTTCATGGTTCTGGAAGAAGAATTGAAAATGCATCAGAAGGTATCACAATACAAATAACGAAAGAAGCAGGAGCAGATGAACCAATCAATCTTTATTTGTTTGTTATACAAGATGCACAAATCAACTTTGAAGATGGTAGATTTAAAGAAGTCAGTTATTAATATTTTTTTTACAAATAAAAATGGAACTACCAAAATATCCTCATTGTGCTATTATATGTGGTCAAACTGGATGCGGGAAAACAGAGTTTGTCCTTGACCTTTTGGAAGAGGAATATCGTCAAGTATTTAAACATATTGTTATACTTTGCCCAACCATTCAATGGAATAAGGCTTATAAAAATCGTGAGTGGATTGGTGATGTTAGAAAGCCTAAAACAAAAAATATAACAATTGTTAATCCTATTGTTAATGGAGAAGAAAAACTACAAGAACTACTAAGAATGTTCTTTAATAAATATGCTGGTCATTCTACTCTCTACATTATTGATGATTGCAGTGCAACGAAAGAACTAACAAAGAAAAAAGATATGTTATCAGAATTAGCATTTTCTGGTAGGCATGCAGAACAATCAGTGTGGGTTATTTCGCAGAGATATAATTCTGTGTTAAAAGATTTAAGAGAACAAACAAAATGGCTATGCATGTTCTACACAAAAGATAGAGATAGTTTTGAAAATTGTTTAAGAGAGAATGATGTTATTCCTACTTTGGAAGAACGACAGAGAATAAAAGAAGAACTGAAAAAAAAGAAGCATCGTAAGTTAATTTTGAAGACTGACCAGCCTACTGGTTATTGGTTGGTTGATTGATTATTTTTTTAGCAATGATTAAGTAATGCTTATTCAATGCTGTAGCAAATCTTAAGTAATGCTTATGCAATGTAAAATAGCAATACTAAAAAACAATGCTGTTAGAAATATTATCAATCACTGCAATCTTATCAATAATCATAACAAACACTGTAATCTTATCAATAGTCGGATATGCGATGTTTTATTTTTTAAAAATAAAAAATAAATTACATAAAAAAAAAATGAATGCTGAAGAATTATTACAAGACATTGAATGTGAAAGCACTTATGTAGAAAATAATGAACAAGAAACAAAACGTGAGCGATTATCAGCCATTGTTGCTGGTGGTGGTAGTAAGCAGTATCTTGGTAAAGACTTACAACTATCAGACATTGATACAATGACAGCAGAACAAATAAACAAACTTTACTGCAGATATGAAGCAAGATTGGGAGCAAGTATGACTAAGACATTAGGTAATTCTTTTATTAGCTTATATGTGATGGGTGTATCAAAGTATTTCAATGTTGTTAATCCACCTAAACTGATACAAGACTTAGAGGAAGACCCTTTTATCAATCACGCTTTGACAAGTTCGTGTTGTGAATTGTATTATAGATATGGAATGTATCTTGCTCCTTTAACTACAATGCTAACAACAGCAAGACATATTGATTTTAATAAAAAAGAAAATATCCCCTTAGAAAAAAATGAGTGATACTGAAGTTAAAACAAAAGACCCAAGACGAGTATCTGCTGGTAAGAAAGGTGCAGAAGCAAGAAAAAGAAATGCAGAATTAAGAAGAAAGGAGACTGAAACTATAAAGAAAGAAAACATGGAATTAAAATCTATAACAAAAGATGATGAAGTCGGCTCTCCAAATTCACAGAATATAAATATATACAAAAATTATATACCATTATGCATAACAGTTGGAGTTGTTGGAATAGGATTGTATATGTACAAGTCTAAACAAGTTGTACCACAACAACCTATGATGCAACAACCTATTATACAACAAAAAGAAATTGACCCATTTGAATTTAATTAATTTAAAAAAATAATATTCTCATTAAAAAAAAAATGACAACCTCAATAGACGGAAAACAAATTGCAAACATGTTATATCATGCTGGAGTGGAAACTGTATTAACTGTTGGATATTCAGAATTAGGTAGAAAACTATTTAAAAGACCAGCACCAAAAGTAGATTTTAATATGACAGATATTGGTATGTTGTCCATTGATATATTACTTGCAATGGCAACAAAGGATATGCTTGTTAAGCAAGGTATTATTCCTGCAGATATTATGAAGTAATTTTAATATTTTTTTTCCATTATATAAAAATGGCAAGTGCAGTAGCATTAATGGTTGGAGGAGCAATTACAAACGCCTTAGCCTTTTCAGGTAGTAATTATTTATTTTCACATATGGGTAGTAATAGTGATGAAGAGAGAAAACGACATGATAAGGCGATGGAACAATTAGAATCAGCAACAACTGCGTGGAATGAGAAGAGAACACAAAGATTGGATTTTATTAATGAGCAACTGAAGAAGGAACATCATGCTGTGGATGAGTTCAGTGATGCTGACACTGCTATGAAACAATATTATTATATTACAGGAAAACAATTGCCAGATAATTTATCCACACCATTACCACCAAAACCTACATTAAGTGATTTTTACACTCCATCAGAAGACCAGAAAAATAGAGAGATTGCATTTGTTGTTGGTGGTATGGCATTGACAGGATTTGTTGCTTGGAAGTTGATGTAGGTAAAAAAAAAAATATTTTTTGACATAATCTTTCTTTGGAAAAACTAAATCATAAGCATGATATTTATTTTTTTTATTATTCTTACATGGTTTCAAACCAAGTGGTCTTACATAAAATGGTGGTTCTTTACCTTCTATCTTCTTTGTGAGATGTGCAGGACTCCATACTTCACCATTGTCTTTGAGAGTTAAAATTACACTCACACCATTTTCTGTGTTAATTTCTCTGTAGTCAGTGATTGTATAAATGTTGTTGATTTCTAAATCAGTCCATTTCTTTGTGTCAAATTGACTTTGTTCCTTTAACAGCTCTTCAAACTCTTCTTTTGTAGGTGAATAGTCATCATCAAGCAATTGTGCTATATTTTGCGTTTGTGCGTTCTTTGACATCTTTTTATATATAAATATTTTTTCTTAAATAAAAATAAATGGAGAAGATATACTATAGTCCAAAAGGTTTCTGGAAAGGACACTCAGCTGTTGGTAAGTTAGCAAAAGAAGCAAAGGTTAGTCAGAAACAAGCATTAGAGTTCTTAAAGAAACAAGCAATTTGGCAAATATATTTACCTGCACCTAAGAGAATAATAAGACCAAAATTTGATGTGTCTGCAGAGAATGAAGTTCATCAGGCTGATTTGTTGTTTTTACCTCACGATACTATTGGTAGGAAGACATACAAGTATGCATTGACAGTGGTTGATGTTGGAACAAGATATAAAGAAGCCGAACCTTTGACGTCGAAAGATAGTAAAGAAGTTGCAAATGCTTTTGATAAGATTTATAAAAGACATTTGAAGTATCCTAAACTATTGCAAGTTGATCCTGGTAGAGAATTTATGAGTTCCGTTTCAACTTTGATGGAAAAGCATAATACCAAAATAAGAAGAGGTAGAAAAGAAATACACAGAGACCAAGGAATAGTAGAAAGATTTAATAGAACCTTAGCAGAAAGATTGTTTGGTTATCAGTATGCTAAAGAGATTGATACTAAAAAAAGAAACAGAGAATGGGTTAAGAGATTATCTGATTTTATTAAAGCATTAAATAAGGAGACGAAAAAACCTCCTCCAATTATAACAAGAAAAGTTGATGCTGAAATTTGTCCTTATGCAAATGTTAGATATTTGTATCAACCTGGAGAATTAGAAGGTGGAAAGAGAAGGGCTACTGACCCAGTATGGTCTGTTGATATTCATAAGATTGACTATCATATTATAACGCAGGGAATAAGAGTTTATTATTTGAAATCTCCTGCACCTAAGAGAGGGTTTGTCAAAGAGGAATTACTTATTGTTCCGGCTGATACCCATACGCGTATGTCGTAATGCCATCGTCAGTTATGTATCTTTTTGTGTCTAAAGGAGAAAGTGTAGTCTTATTTACTTTTAATCCATATATGTTGTGATGCATTGAGCGTAGCATGTTCATTGAGTGTGTGTATTTCTTTTTGTTGAATAATGCATCTCTGTAGTTTTCAAAATTGATTTGTTTTTTGATTACATATTTTTTTGTTCCTTTCGCTTTTTTGATGACTTGTTCATCTGCTCTTAATACTGAATATAATTTAGGACGAAGACCAATATATTCTGATATTGAAACACCATCACATTCATCCTTCATCTTACCTATGACCTTCTTGTTTGTTTCATCGTATAGTGGATGTTCTTTTGGATAATCAGAGAAATCGTATTCATCTTTCATTTCAGACATATCTTTGTAAGCATCTTTGGTTTTGATATCTACTAATAAACTATCGGTGTCGGTGTACAGCAAGGTGCAGTTATCACCATACTTCTTTTTCAATGTATTATAATACCAATCGTACATAAGATGTTTTGATAAATCTAAAACACAGAAGCCAACATATATTGGTTTATTTAGAGTTAATCTTGTTTTATTCACTTGAATGGCAGATAAATCATCAGAGAACTTTATTCTACGATTGAAGTTTGGTTTGGCTATTATCTTGCGGATTTTTTCATTTTCACTGCCATCTGTTTTGACTAATTTAATATCAACTCTTTTACGTATGTTTTCCATTGTTTTGCCAAATACTGAGTTGTTCATAAGTTTAAAGAAATCTTTTTCAAATGTAGTCTCTGCTTTTTTACGTAATTCTGTATTCAGACGTATGTAAGGTTCCATCCAAGGTTTCTCATCAAATTCTAATATTCTGTGTATTTTTGTTATTTTCATACCAAGTTGTTTGTATAGTCTCAAGTTCTTGTAATGTACTACATATTTCTTCTTATCCATTAGATTGGGGACAAGTTTTTCTGTTTTTAACATACTATTTTCAATTAGTTCATTTTGATAGTCGGATAACCATTCTTTTTTAATTGCTAATTTTTCAGGTGCAAGTGGATAGTCGTTATGTAGTTTATGTAAATGTTTGGGATATTCTAAATCTACTTCATATATTCTTCCTCTACCTTTTTTTAGTGGTTGAAGTTCTCCATCTATTAAATCTTTATTAGTTATCCATTTGAAACCACCATATGGAAGTGGTTGGCTCATTGAATGACCATATAAATTATTTGCATCTAAATACATTATGTAATTGTCTTCTTCATCTGGATTATAATCTGCGACATATTTATTGTTTGCTTTTGCGTGTCTTTTAGAAACCATACTTATTCCACCTCTCATTCCTTTTTCAATGAAAAGATGCATATCCAAATCTGATAGAAGTTGTAATTCTATTTTTGTGTATTTTAGAAGAGCATCCCAAGATAGACCAGGTGCAGTGTAGTAATGTAGAGGGTCAAGTTTATAGTTATTCATACAGGTTTCTCTAAACTTTTGAAAAACATCTGCAAGTAAGAGAACATCTGTTTTGAGATATAAATCATGATAATCACCAAGTGTTTTACAGTTAAATTGTTTCCATACTTTTTGAGCGTGTTCATAGTCTTTTTGTTTGATACTTTTATCTGTTAGAGAACTGTAGAATTTGTCTATTGGTGGTAGTTCAGTTTCATTGAATCTTTCTTGACTGTCAATATATTCGTATGGATAGATACCTTTACGAGCAAGAAGATGTGAGTTAGTTGTATGTTTTACAGTTAATGGTAAGTCTGATTCGTTGAGTTGTTCATATCTTGTATTGTGGCATTTTTTACATTTTGCTGTTAATAACCAATTTTCATTGATGTTTGTTTCTTCTGTATCTTTACATTTTTCACATTCTCCTACACCAATTGCTCCATCTACTAACTTTTCAAGAGAGGAAGCCATAAATTGAAAACTGTCTAAGAATTTTAGCTGTCCAATGTTGAATGAGATGAATTTCTCTGAATTATTTGCAATACAAGTAATGTTTCCACTTGCTTTGTGTATTTTCTGCATTATTAGATGACTATCATAACCTTTTAAGTTGTGGAAGATAACTGGAATTTTGGTTTTATTTGGTTTGATTGCAAGTTTGAGATTACAAGATTTATGTGCTGGTCCTCTATATTCTCCTGTGAAATGACAGTGGTCTTTTACTTTTGGGTTGTTTTTGTTATTTCCTATTTCTTGTTCGCATATCCAACATTTGGTGGCATTTTCATAGTCTTCAGTGTTTTGCTCTGTTAATGGTTCGGGGTGAGCAAAGATTTTATTGATATTGCTAACCTCACATTTTAAGTGATTCAAAAATACTTCAACAACATCTTTACCTCTGTAGATAACAGGTTCTTCAGCTTCACCATCATATCTGACAACTTGATAACCAAATCCACACGCTTCGTGTTCGCTTGTTATTTCTGATTTATCTCCTTTTTGTTCTGTTTTAGGTTTGATTATGCTTTCAAAGTCGGCATAAATGACATATGGAACGGGCATTTGATTTTGATGATTTTTAAACTTGATAAGACCTTTTAATGGCATTTCTATTCGCATTGGAGATTTATTTATGCCTTCACAGTCTTCTTTGTGTTTGATTAGTAGGTCTTCTCTTGAAAAACCGTGAAGACATCTTTCACAAAAGTAAGTAGCTCCGTGTTTGTTATTCTGATTACGAAGTAATCTATTTAGACTTTTAATCCAACAGTAGTGATATTTTGTTTCCTTTTGTGGTTTTTCATCTGGATTATAATTTTCATCAATTTCCTCTTCAACTTCTGTTATCAAAAGCAGGTTAATTCTTTCTTTATCATTTGATTGATTTGAAATATGATATGGAAATACAGTAAGTTTCTCTGTCTTTTTTGTGATTGTATATCCATAAACATTGATTGCTATATTGTTTTGTTTCTCAACTTTTGGTATTTGTGAGATTGGTGTGGGAAAGTCAATTCCTTCCATATTCAGATTAGGACATTTTTTATAACTATATACATTATTCAAGTTATTCTTTGCTTGATATAAGGCAGATTTTAATGCCCATTCTAAACATCTATTATCATTGTTTTTCATATTGATTATTGCTTGTTTGTTTGCTATTACTTTTGGAAGAGGAATATATGAAGAACCTTTGAGTGGTTCATATTTTGCTATGTTAACATAGAGTTTGATACAATGGTCAATTTCTAAACCTGTTGCGGTATTTGTGAATTTTTCAATCCATGTTTGTATATAAGTTGTTTGTTTGTTATAGTTTTCATCTAAATTATTTTCATTAAGAACTGCACATTGTTCTCCGTGTGATGCACCGATAACTTCTTTTCTTTCACCATTAAGTTCATCTTTAAAAAACTTTATAGATAACCCAATTGAAAATTTAATACCATTGTATTCTTTAATGTTTTCATTAATTTTATCTATAATGATAGATTTTTTTTCATTAAACAAAATATTTGGGTCTTTATATTTATGAGCATCTATTTCATACGCTTTGAAGTAATTGCATAATGGTTTATCAACCAGTTTCAGAGCATTTTTCTCTTCTTTAGTATCATCATCTATATCTTCATCATTAATTTTTTCACTTGTTTTAACAGCATTTTGTTGCTGTCGTTTTCTTATCTTTTTATCTCTACGTCTTTTACGCAGATTTTCCAACGTAGAAGTTTGTTGTGGTGCATCACTCTTCTGTTTCTCAATATCTAAGGATTTAAGACCCTTGTCTAAAGCCTCATCACTAATTCTTCCTTCACTATGCAATTGTATTAGTCTCTCTACAGAACTCATTTTTTGTTTTCTTTTAAACTATAAAAAAATTTTTTTAAATATAATAATAAAAATGGATATAGAAAAAGCAAAGATGCAAAATATATGTGCTATGTTGCCGTTAGGTTCAAATAAACCATGTAAAAACAAATCAGTAAAGCATTCTATATACTGCAAGGCTCATAATTTTATTATAAAACATAACAAAAGTAAAGTAGTGAAATGTTTGCAATGTGGTAAAGGTACTACAGCAAAATATCAAATCTGTGATAAGTGTGGTGGAAAGAATTTTAGAGAAAAACAGAGATATTTTAACTCTATAAAACCTTTTAAGCAGGAAATTGCAAGATTGAGTATGATAGAGTGTTGAGGATGATAATTTAATTTTTTTATGCTCAAGTCGGCGATATCGTTTGTATCACCGTTGGAAAATTGTGGTATAATATATAGATTATGCTCCAATCGGCGATATAACGAACGAAAGTATTTTCTACAATTTATTTTTAGAATGCCCAGATATGCTGCCTGGTGACGGTTCTTGTTTATCGAGTTGCTTAGCAACCTTTCTTTTATTTAAACCGATGACGGCGTATAACATTTTACTCAATATTCCGTCATAAAAAGATCATGTCATTTCCGGGATTCGAACTCATGCCCCACCATTTACAGTCCAAACCGTCTAGACCACTCGGCTATCACGGCTTGTACTTGAATAGCAAGAAATTGAACGTAAATAAATGACTACGCTATCAGTGTGGCGATAGGTAAAGATAAATTGACATGTAATAGTTGGTTTATCTGTCTGTCTGCTCATATAACTCAGGATAAAATATGAATGTGTCTTTCGGTGATTATAAAGTCGTTTGCAAGATTGAATAGGATAGAGTGTTAGTTCTGCGGTGCAGAATATATGTGGTGTGACGTGTCTATAGTGTGTTAGTTGTTGTTCTGCTGAGTAATCACGCCAATCATGATTTACATTGATTCATTTTTCTTGTAATCTTTGTTGAGGACTATAGTTATAAGTTCATTTTCTATACACACACACTATAACTGATAAAAAGGCCTGCGCAAGCCTATCTGTATAGGTCATGACCTTTATCCGTGAATCAGTCCAGTATGTCATTTCATATCTCAGATATAGATGTATTTGAAAGAGGATGTGTTTGGAAATTAACATTATTGTTTATAGAGGTATAAAATATAGTGTATATATTGTGGTGTATTGTTGATGTATATTGTGTCAAAAATTGTATTTACATTGTTTTATGCTATGTATAATGCTCCAATCGGTGATATAGTTTGTATCACCGTTGGAAAATTGTGGTATAATATATATGCTCCAATCGGTGATATAGCGAAAGAAAGTGAGGTATATTGCCGATTGAAGTCGGCGATATAGTTTGTATCGCCGTTGGAAAATTGTGGTATAATATATATGCTCCAATCGGTGATATAGCGGAAGAAAGTGAGGTATATCGCCGTTGGAGCATAATATATATATATCATGCTCAACTTGAAGGTATGCAAGAAAGAGAGTCCTATATGGGTGTGAGGGGTGGATAGAAAAATCCGTCCCTCGGGATCACTGTCCGGCATCACGAGGCAAGCCTCGTGATGCCGGACAGTGACCCTTGGGACGGATTTTTCCATCCACCCCTCACACCCATATAAGATTCTT
>OY757020.1:49253727-49274418 GCA_963580285.1 Lucinisca nassula
ATCGGCCACGATACCCGAATCAAACAGGTATATATATATATATATATATATATATATATATATATATATATATATATATATATATATATATATATATATATATATATATATATAATCTGCATTAAGGAGAACACATGTACTATATTATCTGGAATAGGGTGACCGCAATATTAAGGGGAACAATGCTGGTCCCCCTAATGTTTCAAGCGCAAATATGAGAATACTCAATCCAGATAGTAATAGTTTCTTTCAAGTTTCTGTTAAATAAGGATGGTTTATTAATATTTTAAAGTTTTTAATTACTTGTCCGTTGTGTTTTGGACAAAAAAGGGTCAGTTTTAGACAACCGCTATATATTGTGGAATATTTTATTTTTTTCATTAGGGCGTCCACAGAAAAAGTGCTTATTCTACTGCTTTTTGACTATATATTCACACAAATATGTTAGAATGATGATATTCAATATGAGCATAAAGTTATTTAATATGTTATATCATGGAAAGCCCTTTGTTTAAAAAAATCGACGTTTCTTGGGCCCTCACGGTTTGAATGCGGCGGGCTGGTCAACGAAAGTACATACCGGTATTTGCCGGACTGGTACCGGATTTATGCAGATCTTGTTTTTTTCCTTCAAGGAATATTTTTTTTAACTTATTCTGTGTTGCTATATTTCTAATTTGACAATGAAGCACCCAATTTTAAACCTTCTCTTCAGAGTTTGCTTATCTCCGTCTAATACAGATCGCCAAAGTATCGTTACTGGCAGCGCCATACCGGCAAATACACCGACAAATTTCGGATACGCCATTTTCGAGAAAATACATGCCTGACAACTTCCGAAGTTCCGTTGTAGAACAACAAACAGTAACTGTTTTGTCGATGAAACAGTTGTAGATCTTCTGAATGCGTATGTTTTCTTATTGATAAGGGCAGATAGTCGATTTTCATAGATTTATCAGGATAGTTGTGGCTTCGGGTCGGTTGATGGGTTGGGGGGGGGGGGGGGGTAATTTGTTGATTTAATGCTGCCGTTATCAGGTTATGATCAGACGAAGGTGCAGGGCACAAAATAACTGTAATGGTTCATCCCTAATATTATATAGCCTTGGCTGAAAGATAGTTGGCTAGGATCCATGTCCATGTATTAGGTGAAGGCAGCAGGCAGAGTGTGATTTTTACCCGACATCTTACTGCCCCTGCCCATCAGGGCTTGGAGAAATAGATGGGCTGCACGATGCTTCCACGCAGAGTTGATACCAACCGCACATTAGTACTGGTAATATGCTTAGACGGTCTAAGCCTGCCCAGGAAAACTGCTGCGAGTCGGCCCGTCCATGCATATAAACCATATTGGTTTTATTGGGCGGCAGGGATTGAGATGTCATTTCATCTCAATGTCGGGTAAAAGTCCCACAAAACTGGAAGCAACGTCTCCAAAATGACCTAAACTATGTTGGCGGGGACGTTAAACCTCAAATCAAACAAAACCCGACATCTTAATACAGTACACTCGGCGTGTAGTACAACACGTTAGACGATCACATGCACCCATTTAAAGATTTTTTTTTTATTGTTGTGCACACGTTAATCCGAATAAAAACAAAAAACGTAAATATCAGCATATGAATGTAAAATATAAATGTCCGGAACGCAGAACTCTCATGGATGGGAGTACAGTCGAGTAAGGCTGCCACTATTAATCGGATAATCGATTAATTGATTGATACATTCAAGAAATATGATTATCGATACTGATTTTTCGTAATCGATTATTTTCTTAGTAGAATTTACCAGCCAAAGATGTTTCTTAAATAGCTGGATGAGTGGAAAACAGTGCAGATCCTGGTGAGAAGCCACGTTCTGCGGCGTCTCATCTGGGTCTACACTGTTTGCTCCGGCCTGTCTGGGCAAAACCCTAGAGTGAAGTTCAACACATGGTAAGAGTCATGTTCAGCCAGAAAGCCAGACAGGTAACATTGTGACAAAATCTTCAGTGATTACTAATCGATTATTGATCGGAATGACAAGACTGATAATCGATTATCATTTCAGCTCCGATTAGCCAGCCCTACAGTCGAGTCCATTAACATTGGGTAGCCGTTAATTTTGTGCACCCTGCATTCTAGTTTTCAGTATCTTTATCCCTCATAATTTCTTCCACCACCACCAGCGCATAGGCGTTACGTTTTAACTTAGCCTTGAAAAGATGGAGTTGCACTTGCAGATGTGACAGTTTTGCAGAATTTTTCAATTTTGTCAAATTGTGAAAAGACCGAAAATATCCAAGCCAAACTTTGAAAGACTGAGTTTAAAAATAGGCAAAGGGACAAACATTTTGTATGTAATTTTCCTGCATCTAACAACATTACAGAATATCTAATATACAACTTGTTTGAGTCAACCTTCGTGTTCAATCAGCTCAAAACAGTTATTGTGCGCAGTGTTAGGCGACAGAATTTGTAATTCCGTTTCAAGGGGGTATCCCTTTTCTTAGCATTAATTTTCCTGCCTGTTAAAGCTTCAGAGGCCAGTTTCTATTGCAGTTGGTAGATAGGACAGTATTGCAATCGTTTTGATTGTGAGTTTTTGATTGGTTGTTTCCACAAAGTCACACATAGCTATCAAAACTTTATGTGCGCAATGTTACCGGACTACACCGTAACTCTGCGTGTTGGTTCTATCAAAACTTTATGTGCGCAATGTTACCGGACTACACCGTAACTCTGCGTGTTGGTTATTTTGTCGACTGTCACAGGAAAAATTAGAGAAGCCAAGCAAATTATTTGCATGCAAAACGCGTGAAACTTTAATGGGTGTGCCTCAGTGCGTAAATTTAACAGAACGGACCTAATTACCGGAACGGACCCATTTCTACCCAGATTCCCTCCTATTTTAGGATATTTTGATAATATACAAATTGCTTACACTGCTGTTAAAGTTAGCTACATTATGCATGCATCTTTTCATGCAAATTTGGTCGCATTGGGAATATGTTCCAGTACACCATTTAGACTTGACTCAGTGAAGCAGAGAAAAAAGATGTGCCATATTTTCTGGTTCTAGAAATATTACATGGAGTTTAACAGCCCAGTCAACATGGTCATGTAAAGTCCGTTAGTTTACCTATCTACACTTTTCCTGGGCCCACTTACATGTATGCATAAGTGGTTAACAAGTAAAGTGTGCATTCTTTCACCAGAAACTGACAGAGCTGTCCTTTCTTGACTCAGAGGAACAGGGGAAATAGTACTTTCTGAATCTAAGATAATTACTAAGAGTTAACAATGTTAAGGTCATATCAAGCCAGTCACTCTACCTATCCACACTTTTTCTGGGCCAGCTTATGCTAATGCAGTTAACCGGTATTGTTACAATCTGTCGCCAGATTCTGACAACTGCCCTTCTTGGCTCAGCAAAACAAAGAGAATAGCTGTTCTGTTAAAAATATATTACATGATCCATCCTCCAAACAGATCTACCAAATAGCTAACCTTCTGATCACCAGTCTGATGCGCATCCGACTGAACTACCAAGGCAGACATTGAGTGCACTGATTGACATTATTGTGAACTTAAACCCGTATTTCAAATGGGACAATTCTTTTACGAAAAGGGGCATTCAGAATATAGTTAACAATGACAGCAGTGTAAGTAGACTGTATATTATGGAAATATCCCCAAAATAGGGAGAAACCTGGGTAGAAATGGGTCCTTTCCGGTTCGTTCCGGTAATTAGCATTCCGGTAAATTTATGCACCTGATGTGCGTGAAATCGCTTGGAACGTGGAGCAGTATATGCGAGTCCACACAACAGTGGCATGGAAAGGATTAGCAGTTAGAGCTTGGAAGGGATTAAAAATCAATACTACACAACAACTTTCCAAGTTGACATGAATAAATGTTTCATTGTGATGACCTGTGCAAGAATGAGAAATAGGTTGTGGATACAGATACCACTAGATTGCACAGGGTCATTTGCAGTATCAGGGTGCAGGTTCCGTACCCAGATATTAAACCTGGTGGCTCAGATGCCCCTTTCACATTGACAGGTAGATACTGACCAGTATAGGGGTGTAAAAATAATAATAATAAAATAAAATTGCGTGAACAAAAGGTATATTCAGGAGATAGTCATCCCCATAACAAATACATGCCTGATTTTGTGGGATGGGCCATACTGGGGTGGTTTTATGGCCCTTACAATATAATTTCACTCATATTGAGCAGATCGTTAATCAGAGAAAAGCATGAGTACCCGAAAAAAAGTCAGTTGCTACACTTGGGTTCTGAACTTTTCCCATGTGTCTCGAGCTAGGCTCGACTACAGCTATGAGAAACCTACAGGTAAATACATGCCCTTTAAAACATCGAAAATTTTACCATCAGGCCATCCTTGAAAAAATGTTTGTTTGCTGTGCTCCTACCCATCATTTGTGAGGTGGGTAGGAAGGTAGGTCTTTATTTTTTTATTATGCCCCCGGAATCTAAGATTCTGGGGGGCATATAGTTTTTGGTCTGTCTGTCTGTTTGTACGTTTGTAAGTTTGTACGTTTGTCTGTCCGCAAAAACTTTAACATTGGGCATAACTTTTGAATGGTAAGTGATAGAGCTTTCATATTTCACATGTGCATTCCTTGTCACAAGACCTTTCAAGAGGTACCTTGAATTTTGACCTCGTGACCTTGACCTTGACATTTGACCTACTTTTGGCCTCATTTTTAAAAACTTTAACATTGGCCATAACTTTTGATTGGTAAGTGATAGAGCTTTCATATTTCACATGTACATTCCTTGTCACAAGACCTTTATATTGGTACTATAATTTTTGACCTCATGACCTTGATCTTGGCATTTGACCTACTTTTTTAAAAACTTTAATATTGGCCGTAACTTTTGATTGGTAAATGGTAGAGCTTTCATATTTCACATGTGCATTCCTTGTCACAAGACCTTTATAATGGTACCATAATTTTTGACCTCATGACCTTGACCTTGATGTTTGATCTACTTTTTAAAAACTTTAACATTGGCCATAACTTTTGATTGGTAAATGGTATGGCTTCCATATTTCACATGTGCAGTCCTTGTCACAAGACCTTTCTAGTGGTACCATAATATCTACTTTTTAAAAACTTTAACATTGGCCATAACTTTTGATTGGTAAATGGTATGGCTTCCATATTTCACATGTGCAGTCCTTGTCACAAGACCTTTCTAGTGGTACCATAATTTTTGACCTTGTGACTTTGACCTACCTTTTAAAAATCTTAATATACTCCATAACTTTCGATTGGTAAGTGATAGAGCTTTCATATTTCACATGTGTATTCTTTTTCACAAGACCTTTCCAGTGGTACCATAATTTCTGACCTCTTGACCATACTTTAGTGATGGGGCTTTCATATTGCACAGGCGCTGTCCGGGGGCATCGGTGTTTCACAAACACTTCTTGTTTTTGTTTTTTTTTAGATCTATCTGAAAAGATATTTGACCTTTAAAGCACCAAACAAAAACTGGAAACAACATTTTCAAATACTTATTTTCTGATTTTTTCAAAGAAAATCAGGCTTGAAATTTAATTTGAATGGTCTGCTACGCAGACCATTCAAATGAAATGTCAGGCCTGATTTTCTCTGAAAAAAAAAAACATAAAACAACAACAAAAATCTAAATGTAGTTTTTAATGAGCTGAAAGTAGTGTGTGTCACCGGAATTTATCCAGGATTTCAATAAAAAAAAATCTTTTCCTGAGAATGGCAATAAAATTTTTTGGGTAGGGGCAATTTTAGTGGGTAGGTAGGAGCACAGCAAACCAAGAAATTTTTATGGATGGCCTCAGAAGCATGAACAAATTTAGAAACAATTTCTGATATTGGATTTTGCCAGCCTCTGATAATGATTAGCTCGAAATGAGTGAAACAATCTTGAAAGGGATTAAATTCAAATAGACACATAACAAGAACCGTTTTATCACTGATAGTTAATGACTTAAGTGCTGCTTTGGTAGCAGAAGCACACTTTTAGGTAAAAGTCCCCAAACATTGGGGCTTGAAGATAAAGATGGGCTGCAGTTTATGCAGCTTCCACTCAGAGCTGAATCCGACTGCACATGAGTACTATCATTGTCTAACTGAATGATCTCAAGCATTTGGCCAGACAGCTCTAATCAAACAGTGCATACCAAGATCACAGACTGCTCCCAAAGGAGCAGTCTGATCAGGGTCTACATTGTTTGCCAGTCAATCTATACAACTCTTATAATTAATGGTCATGAAAAGAGTTTGTCATCCATCAGACCATCTGGGAGTATATTCTCCTGATTAGGAGATTTCATACACTGCAGCAGCATATTGTACTCCTAAGTTATCATAGTCCAGTCAATCTGTGAAAATAGGGGCCTAACCTCAAACTAATTGCAAAAGAAATAATTTTCATTGCTTAGTAAAGGTAATTCATAGCACAATGCAGGGCAAAAAGTCTAGGAAAATCTAACATGGGGAAGTATCTTAATTTTTTTGACATATCCGGGTGCCCAATGCCGACATTTGTTTTATTTTTTTTACTTTGTTTATCACAGATTTTTGTATCAGCACAATATTCTCATTCTTTTGATTAACTTTACATCTTAGATATCCAAAATTTGACAAAGAATGAATTTTAAACACTTTACAAAGCTCTTTCTGATGTTTTCTCAATATTCTGAATTAATTATGCACAGACAATTAGGTGGGTGGGGTAACATCACCCATTGCGGTCGCAACCAATATGCAGAGTCTGCATCATTATAAAATCACCAAAGGAATACCTTACATTTTACTATCATAGTCATGAGCTTATATGTAAATACAACAACCCTTCTGTAAGTTTGAAGAATCATCAAATTTAGTATATGGATGGCCCTAAGAATTATGCAAGTTTTGAGTGCAAATTAGACGGATTTGAAAATCTATGAATACACAATACAAGCAGTACTCACCAGTGGCTGAATACAAGATGTTTTTACTTTGGCATTTCTGTTTTATCTTGCTACATGCATTTTCATCACAGAGTTAATCGAAACCGTGCTGACCATGCGGTTAATGACAGAAATGTGAATTTTTTGAAGATTCACAGTGAAGACTGTAAAACATGTTTGCGTTTTGAAAAGTTTGTTTTGTTGCAGATATCATGATATACTATTGAATTATAAAGAAGTTTGCATTACTTCATGAAAATGCTCAGTAAGCATTCGAAAGATTGAGAGTGAATAGTATTATGTGTTCATACTTTGAAATAATGTTGTTGTTTTTTCATACTTTGAAATAGTGTGGTTGTTTTTCTTATGATATTTTCAGTTCCTGATAACAGTTCATGTTATCTACTTTGCTATCATATTAATAAAAATCAAAAATGAGTTCCTTTAAGAGCAATGAAAACATTCATAAGAAAGAAGATGGGCCATACTACGTAGTTTCGGCTAATAAAGCCTCATCTGTGACCCTGTAATGATCCGACAAAGAAAGCCAGAGGAAACATACTGCAATTTTGCAAAGTTCGAATAGGCAGTCCATACAAAGACTGATATAAATCAAATTGGGGTCCAAAAAATTAAAAACCTGTCTAGAATATGAGTCTAAACCAATAATTCATTTCTGATTTCTCAGAATATTCACGCTGATCTCAAAGGACCAAAAGTAAAATATAAACTACACTATGGTTAAGCCCTATAATGCATCAGTTAAATCTGATTCTGTGAGCTGTGACACATTAGTACAGCTCATTCCTCTGCATTCGCTACAACCGATCGAACAGTCGAGCCCATGTTTTCTGCAAGTACACCGCTTTGTGTCGCAGTTTAATTTACAGGAGCACTTAATCATTTTTAGCAGACTGTCTGGTGCAGCTGGAAGATCTGTCTTGATGGGTAATAATTTGTTCTGTACAATAGACCATCCCCAGTCATTTGGAAGCTTTTTGCATGCATTTGTCCATTCTTGGACTTGGTAGTAGACACGCATACTGTGGTATTTGGCAGCAGCAGATGTTGGGGGTAGAGTATACACTTGTACATATGATGAGCTGGACATGACCCTATTTGCAAATCTTCGAAAACGTAGCAGATCCAAGCTTTCTAATGAAACACCACCATAGAGACTTACAAGAATATTTTCTCCAGCTGCAACAATGTCATCTGTCGAGGACTCCTTTAAAAATACATCTGCACTGGATTTAAACTGAGGGTCAGTTTTAGCCCTCTTTAATGCTGATCCCTTGCTTATTCCATATATACGGGATGTTGTGTCACATCCTGTTAAAGCATGGATAAATGGTAACAGACTGCAAATATCTGGCCCAAGCAAGAGTTTGGTTTTCAAGATGTCCCATACTCTCAGACTTTTTGATGTTTTTTGTTGTTTGAGCTCAGATTTGAAGCATATTTTGGAGTACTCTAGATTTGCATGAAAGCATAGTAGCACAAGTAAGTCAGTGTCTTCACCAATTACGACAACATTGTTATGCTCCGAGTACTTGATAGCAGTCATTACAATAAGGAGATCAGCATCACCTTCAGCATGGAAAGTCTTGTATCCCTTGTCTTCCAGAAAACGACTCAGCATTAGAATGAACTCCTGCTTGTTTTCTGAGTTGGACAAGAACTGTTCTTTCTTTGACTTGAATGGAGTATTTTCTGTAAAATATACTCTGGTACCAGTCACTCCTCGTGTGCGCCGCAAGTGTGCAGTGTCCTTTGTAGTTGGACCAGACCTGTATCCATCAAATACAACCACAGCATTAGGATACTTTCCTGTGACATGTTTAACATATGAGCTGCATATTGTTGAAAAGGCCGCACCTTTAGTCCATGGAATGCGTTGCAACAAGGAGCCACCATCTAGTACATACTTAAGACTTTCACTCAATGTTTCACTGAGACTGCAATCTCCGAGATTCCAGATGGCATCTGCCAAAGCCGGTTTATCGGGTCCTCTGATAAATCCAGCTGTATCAAACAGTGATGACGGAACACTACACAGTTCATATTCAAAAACCTGGGGAATGTTTTCTACTGATCGCTGGGCAGCTGCTGTAAGTCTTTGAAAAAGCAGTTGTGGGTCAACATGAACGGCTTCGCCATCAAGGATGACAGAAGGTGTTGTTGTTTGAGTGACAACTCGACAGGACTTCTTAAAGGAATAATCAAAGGCATTATTGCCAGGCATTGCCTGTAGGACATTGCTACCTATGTCTTTGGCTTTGTGGGCATTTACAGAAGAATCTGATGTAACACCAGTCTCAATATTTCGCAGCAAAGCATCTTCACGGAAGGGATTTCTTTCAACGAGGAATGACAAGAATGTCTGTGTATCCCTGTAATCTCTCTCCATCCTTGATTTACCAATTTCTTTATGTTGTGTGCTGGTGTGGAAATCTGTCCCACAAAATGTTTGCATAGCAACATTCATGGCAGCACAAGAAGGCATAGAGAGTAACCACTGGGCTCGTTGAGACTCTGTCATGCCTTTTCCTCGTGTCATCCCACCTGTTGTTTTGACACTCCTCATCAAGACTTGTTCAATGACCAGATCAGGCGGTAAGCCTCCCCAGAATCTGTCACTTCGTCTAATAATGTGCAGTCCAGACTTGAATGCTTCATATACTCTGGGATTGGTATCCTGAAGTCTGCACATCATTTGGAGGTACACATAAACAGACTTTAAGTACAGGTTATGCCCAGCAGCTGCAAAGTATGGAAGCATCTTTTGCAAGGAATACAAGCTTAACTCCCAGTTGCCTGTTCTTTCAGCTGTGATGAATGTTCTTAAAATATATATCAACTCCATGTATTGAATCCACAAAGCGGCAGTAGGATACTGCTTGAGATCATCTTTCTTCTGTTTCAATTGCTGGCAGACTAGATTCAGCCGCTCATCTGCATACACTGCTGTTGGTGGGACAGTGCCAGTCACAAGGCTTTCAAAGACACTTTGTAACTCTTTTACCCACTCTTGGTGAGGGAAAGACCTCTCAGAGGTTGATGACTCTACAGTATCATCAGATATACCAAATGCAATGGTCGACACATTTAAACCCATTCCACTAGTACTTGTCTCTCTAGATAGTTCTTGTCTTGGGGTTTCAACTGGAATCTCTACACCATAAATATTAGCCACCAACAGTGCATGTAGGGCATTGTCAACCAAGAAATGTCCCCTCAGGGCTCTTGCAACTGCTTTTCCATTCAGCATGTGACCAACAGCATTTGATGCATATACAGTTTCTAACAGTTCTGCGAGTCCCGAGCCCTGCATCAAATGACCGATGCAGCCAAGAAAGCTCATCTCTGTATGAAATCCTCCCAGACGAAGAACTATGCTATGTAGAAAGCTATCTGCATTACCTTGATGGATTATCATCAATGCCTTCCAGTACAGTGGTTGGTCAAATGTTACAACTGGTATTTGGTTGTACTTTCTTGCATGTTCACAGATGAAGTTGAGTGTGGAAAATATACACGACATATCACTTGGATTCATGTCTATCATTGGTAAAAATGTAACTGATGACTGGCCTGGATATTCACCTTCATGTACCATCTGCATTAGCCCAGCCCACTCTGGCCCTGGCGGACGGACTGGCCAAGTAACTTTAGCAAGTAAGCTGAGCTTCCAGCTTTGATCTATGGTACGCAAATCCTTCAAGACAGAAAATGCTATGTATGGTTTTACTGATTCACTAGGTTTGTAAAATGAAACAGCGATTTTTCCAGCAGACAACAGTTGTTCGGTTGAAACAGTCTGTCTTGAAACTGACTGACTACCAAAGCTTCCTGGTGTTACACAGGCAATCATTCCCATACCATGGAAAGTATTGTGACCATCCAATGTCCGGATATTGTGGTCTACATTATCCGCTGCATACTGAATGAATTGGTCAGGATGAAACTCTGGTATATCAGTTTTTTGGGAGACTGCTGCACTTGATTCATATTTCTGTATTTCTGGGTAGGATATACAAAATCCCATGCTATATAATGTGTCAATTAAAAACTTGGAGGCAAAATGATGGTGAAGTTGTACACCAAGACCGAATTGTAAAGGGGCAATTAAAATTCTAGGTCGGGCAGCTTGAATAATGGCTTGACCAATGGATGCAATTTTTACCTCTGCATTTTTCTCACTGAAAATAATTCTAAGAGCAACTCTCAAACTTTCTGGCAAATACTGAAAATTAGCATACTCTGAAGAAATTTCTTCAGGTGTTGGATACTGCATTTTAGAAGAACTTATTGCTTTTATCTCACTCTTGATAAGTTTAGCTGCTGTTTTAATTAACTCTAACTTTTCTGTATGTGAATCATCAGATTTTTGTCGCTCATAAAATTCATGCAAAATAGAAGAAGCTGTGCTTCGTAGTGTTACAACATTGTGTTTTCCATTTATCTCTGTGATTATTATTGATTCGCCAAAATGTTCTTCTAGTTTCTTCTTCATGTATGTTACACTGTAACTATCACCACAAATATCATGCATTTTATTCACAAGATCAGTAATAGTAATTTGCTCATTGTCATTATCCTCTAAATAGGTGACAACATCCAAAAACGCCGCCTTGAGTTCATCATCTACTGGCCTCCCCCGTTGTTGTTTGCTGCTTGAACCCGGAAAAAATGCTTTTGGGATCTGTTTACCGGTCCGGAAATTTACATTACAGGTCTGATGATAAACCGCATCTGCAGCATGGAGGTCCCATGCAACATACTCCAATCGCCCTCTAATAACATCTGCCCATTCGTCTCCACGATTGTCGCACAAAGTCAGAATTTCATTTTGCGCGTCTTGAGTTCTTACTGGCCAAACATCATACCCTCGTTTCTGGCCATAGATCTTCACTGACTGGCCACAGAAGAGGCAGTGGTCTTGAAAACTGAACTTTTCTGTTTTTGATCTCAAAGACGGTGGGGTGTTTGGGACTGAACTCAACGAATGTTTCTTTGCATCACGCGCAATCACATTTTTGTTGCAGTATGCACGCCTGCACTCTGTGTGAACAGTCTGTCCCGGAACTACCGCCAACGAATCTCCTCGACTTTTACTCGCATTTTGTATGCCAACACAACCTTTTTGTGTCAGCTTGGCCTTTTCAGCCCCATCAGCGATGATTTCTCGGCAGATCGCACATACTGTCTCTGAGGTGTCCATTTTTCGTTTTCTTCAACTGAAAGATAGATTGTTTTTTGTTAGTTTAGAAGAAGAAGAAGAAGAAGAAGAAAAGAAGAAGAAGAAGAAGAAGGAGGAGGAGGAGATGTACACCTGTGTGATAAAATGCCTTCTTTCATATCTCCAACATACATATTTCAATGATGAAAATGTGCATATTTTTCTTATTTCTTACCCAAACATGGATCGTCTGTGCTTGTAAGAACCGCGGTTTAAACTAGTACCCACAATCTGTTTTGAGAAGGGTTTTCTCTCAATAAAGTTTGGTTTACATGGGTGTTTATTACACAGACTTGTTGATATGGTGGGTCACAGATCAAATTGTGATTTTTGCAGGATACAGATTTAGCCACTAATGAGTGGTTGTGATGACATTTCTGTGCTTCCATACTTTTAAATTTCTGCCAGAAACTCCCCTAACAAAGGAATTACCATTTTTCTATTTTTTCTATCATTTTTTTTATTTTTTTCTACAATTATTTTGTAGATAGTTTAGTGAAAGTGCATGTAGCTACATAATCTGTTGATAAATATATATTTAAACAGAAAATAATCTTTCTAGATGCAGATAACTGGTTTAACCCTTTTTGTACCAAATGGAATCTTCCACCGTATACATAGCAGGAGTCCATTTAAAAATATAGGGGGTTGTGTTTTTCTTCAAAATTTAATTGGAAAATAGCTGCAGTTTTTGCAAACAGTGAAGGCCATGGTCAGACCCCGCGTTCTGTGGCATCTGATCTGGGCCTGCACTGTTTGCCAATTACCCATTTTGGGGTTTCTGGTACAAAATGGGTTAATGGCCTGATTCTATAATTACATCCCTTTGTTTACACTTTTGAACTCTGCAGAAAGTGCCAAGCAGAAACTCATAAAATATCCATTAAGAACTTGTTGTAAGCTAAGAAAGTTTTAAAACAAATTGTAAATAGATAAAAACTTACCTTGTGTACTGATTTATTCCGATTTTCGTGATGTAACAAAGAAAATAAAATAAAAGTAAACAACTGTCAGAACTTTCAGGTCAATGACTCAAGAGCAGGTAGAGGCTTTCCCTGGAAATAGGCTGATGTATGGTGAGCCATTTGGACCATACTATACATTGGATATTATTTCTAATTAACGTGGCTAATTAGGCATTAAGACAAAGTATATTTTTCTAGATTTTTTACAAACCTTTAAGAAGCTTAAAAGGTGTTTGTTTTCGCTGAAAACAATTCTTTTGCAATTAGTTGTAGGTATAAATACAGATTGACTGGACTATCATGTGCAAACAATCCTTTTAAGAACATTGTTTTACCATATTGATCCCAAGTATTGGGACAGACAGTTCTATCCGAACCATGGAACCCAGATCAGACTGGTCCAGGGCCAACACTGCTTGTCGCCCCATCTGCACCCATGAGTTTGTCATAACATCATAAGCCCTCACAGTGTCTGAATTCTTAGGACCTTTATGCACTAGTCATTTACGTTGATGGATGGGGGATAGCAGGGCTAATGAGCAGGGTACTTAACCTCTGTGTTCCCCTGCAGTGACTGGTTAATGCAGGGGTTTTGATATTATGAAATATATCCCCAGTGGAATTAACTGTTATAAACAGTGGGGCTGTGACATTCTGGAGGTCCTCACAGTGCAGGACTTCTAGCAGGGCTGTGAAAAGTCTTAGTCCCCGCTATTCCCCGTAGGTGTGTGTGGGGGTGTTGGGCAGTGGTTACAAATGACTGACCATGCATTGTTGCAATATGAATCCCTATTGTGATTACAATGCCAGAGCACATTGTGCCCTTTGCAGGGTTCTCACTAGGATTTTGAAAATTGGAGTAAAAATGCTGTCTCCAGAAAAAGTTGTAGTTTTACCCTACTTTTCTATTGAGACTTTCCAAAAAGTTGGATTCAGGAGTAAATTCAGCCAAATTTGGAGTTAACAAGAAGTACAAAAATTGTAAGTTAATAATTAATTTCTTTAATACATCATTGATTTATCGTAGTGAAGAGACAGTCCTAACCAAACTGTCCAGACTCATATCAAACTGCTAAGGTGATCCTCCTTGTGATGTAAATAAATTCTGAAAAGTTAGAACCTCAGGATTCAGTTGAGATGTTTATATTACAACATCAGCGTATGTTGTGAACCATAACCTCTTCTGGTCCAAAATTGCTGCATGTAGATTTTTTTTTACCCTAATGGTCCTAATCATTCGGACAGATGGTGCAGACCCTGATCAGATTGTTCCAAAGGGATCATCCTGATCAGTGTCTACATTGTCAGTCACTATGTCTGTTTTGCCCTGATATGTCATGAAAGGATTTTGTCAACGGGCCTCCGTGGCCTAGTGGATAAGAGTGCTGACTCTTAGTCATTAGGTCTCTCACCGCCGTGGGTTCGAGCCTTGCTCGGATCACGTGTGAGAAGTCAAGTTCTGAAACGGAAGGTCAGGTGGTTTTTCTCCGGGTACTCCGGTTTTCGCCCACCTCTGATTAACGATCGGCTTGATATGAGTGAAATAATCTTGAAAGGGCCGTAAAACCCAAACCAAAAAAAAAAAGGATTTTGTCGGATGAACAACGGCTAGCCCTGAAGTTGTCCCAATTATGAAGATCCCTATGATAGTACTCTACCCACGTTTTCTCCGCAGGGACTATGTACCAAAATCCCCTTCCCTCGGGCCCCAATCTGCCGCTAGGGTCAAAATTTTACTTGTATTTTATTCTGCTAATCATACCCTTCAATTTGATATGCAACATGACTATGTTTAAAAAATTCTTAAATTTTGACCCTTTGACCTCTCCCTAAGGGCCCCAATCTGACCCCAGAGTCAAACTTTTACTTATATTGTATTCTACTAATCATACTCTTCCATATGATAATATCCCACATGACTATTTTGAAAAATTTCAAATTTGACCCCCTCCTCCCCCGACCCCCAAAGTGTGACCCCGTTATGCAAAGTTTGGTTGCAAAATCTATAAAATTGACTTTGTATTTGAATTTGATTGGTATTTGTCCTTTTGACCCCTCTCGAAGGCCATGAGGGTGGGGCCCAAAGGTAAATGTGCCGTTGCGCGAGCCACTCATGTAAGCAACCTGCACACCAAATTTGGTTGGATTCCAATCAGCGGTTTAGGAGGAGATAGCCGGACAGACGTATGGATAGAAAGAGAGCCAGCCGATAACAATATCTTCGAAAAACGTGGGGATAATTACAAAGTCTGTTTTAATAGATTTTGATACCAAACATTGCAGAAGTAATAATTAGTAGTGTAAAACATATTGAATGTGGCATATCAAAATGAAGGGGATGATTAGTAGAGTGTAATGCAGATAAAATTTTAACCCTAGGGTCAGATTGGGGACCTAAGAGGGGGTCAAAAGGTCAAAATTTAAGTTTTTCCGAACATGGTCATGTGGCATATCAAATTGAATGGGAAAACTCATAGAATATTATACAAGTAAAAGTTTGATCCTAGGGGCAGATTCGGGCTCGGGAAGGGGATTTTGGTACAAATGTACTTAGACCATGTGGAGAAAACATTGGGATTTGCAATGGCACACCATCGACTGCATTCTAGTTATCCCCATGCTTTCATGTAGGGGATATTAAAATCGTATCAGTCCATTAGTCCGTCAATCTGTTATGCTATCTCTTAAACCATTAGTCAGAATCCAACCAAATTCGGTGTGTAATTATAGCCCCACTATACTGGATTTGCCTCGTCCTTTTGTGATTCCGTAATTCCGTTATTTATGATAACTAAAAAAACGTTTGAGGTATTTGCACGAAACTTCACACAAATGTAAACCACAATAGGACAATGCGTAGAGCGCATGAACCATAACTCTGGATTACCTTCTTTTGGAGTTATTGCCCTTTGAACATATAA
Organism: Lucinisca nassula; assembly: GCA_963580285.1. NCBI lineage: Eukaryota > Metazoa > Mollusca > Bivalvia > Lucinida > Lucinidae > Lucinisca > Lucinisca nassula. The sequence goes on from OY757020.1 coordinate 49,269,810, forward strand.
AAATGCAATTTTAACCTTGTTTGCTCCATTACTCAAAAAGCATTTGAGGTATTTTCATGAAACTTAATACAAATGTAAAGCACTATGACACAATGTGCAGAGTGCATAAATTGTAACTCTGAATTGCCTACTTTTAGAGTTATTGCCCTTTGAACATTGAAAAATTGCAATTTTAACCTTGTTTGCTCCATTACTCAAAAACTGTTTGAGGTATTTCCATGAAACTTAATACAAATGTTAAGCACTATGAGACAATGTGAAGAGCACATACATTGTAACTCTGAATTGCCCTCTTTTGGAGTTATTGCCCTTTGAACATTGAAAAATGTCAATTTTAACCTTTATCCGCGTCATAACTAAAAAAAAGTTTGAGATATTTTCATTACACTTCCCACAAATGTAAAGCACTATGAGACAATGTGCAGAGTGCATGAACCATAATTCTGGATTGCCTACTTTTAGGGTTATTTCCCTTTAAACATTGAAAAATACCAATTTTAACTTTGTTCGCTCCTTATCTCGGAAACTGTTGGAGATATTTTCATGAAACCTCACACAAATGTTAAGTACCATGAAACGATGAAACGCAGAGCTCCATCACACAAATCTAAAGCACCATGAGACGATGTGCAGAGCACAGGAATTGTAACTCTGGATTGCCTTTTTTCCACCTTTAATTAGCGGTCGAAAGCTGAAAACATTTGTTTTATTGTATTTTTGTCTTTTCCGATAGCGCTGTGTGGGGCTATAGTCAGATCTAGTTAGTTCCGTACATGAGTGGGCTGGGCATCATCACATTTTTTTTTGTCCCACCCCCAGGGGCCTTTGGGAGGGGTCAAAAGGTCAAATACAGTGCACTCCCTTGAAAACACTATAATGTATGTTTGGGATGCATAAAATAGGACTGTGTTATAAGTGAACCGTGTTATAAAGGGATAATTTTATTCAGAAATAATAGTAAAATGACAATTTGGGAGGCAAGACTTGACCGTGTTATAACCAAAACCGTGTTATAAGGAGAGGAGTACTAAAGGGACTGAAGTGTACCAATAAAATTCAATTACAAAGTCTAAGCCTCCTAGCAAAACCTATAAAACCTATAACAATAAGCTACATGTACATATATAATTTTGTATTAAACTTTTTGGATTGATTTGGTTCATATTTGGTATGATGGTACATACAGGTCCAAAGTATTCACCAATATCCCCACTCATGCCAATGTCCTCATGGTCAAGGTCATGGACTTAGAAATTTTTAATGATATAGACTCAGGTTAAGGTATTTGTGACAGGTAGAAACTGAACATTTATGATGACATTGGTTCATATTTGGTATCATCATAGATATAGGTCTGAAGTTTGATTTACCAATGCCCCCGCCCATGGTCATGTTGTTTTTCTAGGTTGGTCCCTGGTGAGGGCATCTGTGTCGTGGTGACACATTTCAAGTTTTTTTATTAACCTCTTATTTTTCGAAGAAAAACTGGGGATATTGTTATTGCCTCTGTCTGTCCGTTCGCCTGTTGTCCGGGGCTAGGGTTAGGATTGGATAACAATAACAAGAATTCCGCAAAATGCGGCGTCGCACCTGCTGGGGCGAAAGCTAAAGGAGCCACAATCATAACGTAGAAATTAAATAAGCTTATTTGTATGAGTGGAAAGGCAATTTTACAAGGAACCTACATGCCAAACTATATAGGCTCTATGTCAAATGGTTAAACCTTGATGATAAAGTAGGTCAAAGGTCCAGGTTAATGGTCAAATTATTTGTATGAGTGGAAAAACAATGCCATAAGGAACCTACATGCGAAATATGAAGGCTCTATCTCAAATGGTTAGAAAGGTATGATAAAGTAGGTCACGGGTCAAGGTCACAGGTAAAATTTTTAGTATGAAAGGAAAGGCAATGTCACAAGGAACCTACATGCCAAATATGAAGGCTCGATCTCAAATGGTTAAAAAGTTATGACAAAGTAGGTCAGTGGTCAAGGTCACAGGTCAAAATTTTTTGTATGAGTGGAAAGGCAATGTCACAAGGAACCTACATGCCAAATATGAAGGCTCTATGTCAAATGGTTAAAAAGTTATGATAAAGTAGATCAAAAGGTCAGGGGTCAAGGTCACTGGTCAAAATTTTTTGCATGAGTGGTATGGGAATGTCACAAGGAACCGACATGCCAAATATGAAGGCTCTACCTCAAATGGTTAAAAAGTTATGATAAGTAGGTCAAAAGGTCAGGGGTCAAGGTCACAGGTCAATTTTTTGGTATGAGTGGGAAGGCAATGTCACAAGGAACCCACATGCCAAATAACAAGGCTCTATCTCAAACGGTTGGAAAGTTATGATAAAGTAGGTCAAAGGTCACAGGTCAAGGTCACAGGTCAAAATTGTTTGTATGAGTGGTATGGGAATGTCACAAGGAACCTACATGCCAAATATGAAGGCTCTACCTCAAATGGTTAAAAAGTTATGGTAAGTAGGTCAAAAGGTCAGGGGTCAAGGTCACAGGTAATTTTTTTTTTGTACGAGTGGAAAGGCAATGTCACAAGGAACATACATGCCAAATATAAAGGCTCTATCTCAAACGGTTCCACTAAAGAATATAATATTTGTCATGGTCACTGGAGCGTAAAATATAGGTCAACGCCACGAGATGAAAGCCCCTGCTTGGTTAGGAGCTTACGAAGATGTTTCATGTAAAGTATGATGGTTATTTAGTCTTGTAGTTGAGTATATAACAAACTTCGACATAAATGTCGAACTTCGACATAAATGTCAAACTTTGACGTAATGGTCGAAGTCACTGGAGCACAAAATATAGGTCAAAGTCACTAGGTCAAGGAGTCTACAAAGTCAGAAGGTCAGGGAGATGTTTCATGTAAGGTTTGATGGTAGATGAGGTTTGTAGTTGACTTAAATAAAAACTTCGACATAAATGTCGAAGTTATGTCGAACTTCGACATAAAGATCAAAGTCACTAGAGCGAAAAATATAGGTCAAAGTCACTAGGTCAATGTGCTTACAAAGTCAGAAGGTCTGAGAGATGTTTCATATAAAGTTTGATGGTAGATTAGGTTTGTAGTTGACTTTAATAAAAACTTTGACATAAATGTCGAACTTCGACGTAAATGTGACAGACGGACGCACGGACGAACGGACGGAAAAGTTGATGCCTATGTCGCACCCTGCTACAAGCAGGTGCGACAAAAAATGATTGGGAAATAATAGATTTGTTCCGTAAACAAAAGGTAAAAGAGGTTAGCCCCTTAACCAAACAAAAGAAAATAACAAAAGAAATAGCCCCTAAACCCGAAATGTTAGAACGTCCGTCCATCCGTCCAACTATCTCCTCCTAAACCGTTGATCGGAATCTAAACAAATTTGGTGTGTAGGTTGTTTACATCAGTGGCTCGCGCAATGGCACATTTATTTTTAGCCCTCATATGGCCTTGGAGAGAAGTCAAAAGGTCAAATATCAATAAAATTCAATTACAAAGTCAATTTTATAGATTTTGCTACCAAACTTTGCATAAGTAATTATTAATGAAATATGTAAAACATATTGAATGGGATTTTGGCTGCGACCCCTGGGTCATGCCCCACGAGGTCACCTTTGGGGGTCGGGAGGGCAAATTTTAAATTTTTCAGAATATAGTCATGTGGGATATCAAATCAAAGGGGTTGATTAGTAGAATACAATAGACGTAAAATTTTGACTCTGGGATCAGATTCGGGCCCTTAGGGAGGGGTCAAAAGGTCAAAACTAAAGTTTTTTTCAACATAGTCATGTGGCATATCAAATTGAAGGGTATGATTAGTAGAATATAATACAAGTAAAATTTTGACCTAAATTTAGCGGCAGATTGGGGCCCAGGGGATGGGGATTTTTTTGTAGCGTGTGAGACCCAGGTCCGTACCTCAAAGGTCAAGGTCATACTTAGAGATCAAAGGTCAATATTTTTTGTCTTGTCCGATCAATAACTTTCTTATTCTTGAATGGATGTAAAAATTATTTGGCAGAAATGCTAATCATAATGTGACAGTGTGTCACATGTAAGATCCAGGTTGGTACCTCAAAGGTCAAGGTCTTACTTTGAGATCAAATGTCAAAACAAGGGTCTTTTTGTTGTGTCCGATCAATAACTATCTTATTCCTTGATGGATTTAAAAAGTTACTTGGGAGAAGTGTTAACCATATTATGACAGTTAATCATGCACAAGACCCAGGTTAGTACATCAAAGGTCATGGTCTTACTTTGAGGTTAAATGTAAGGCTGGCTAATCGGAGCTGAGAAGATAATCGATCATCCTTTATGCCATTGTGCTCCATAACCAATTAGTAATCACTGGAGATTTTATCATAATTTAACTAGAATCGCGCAGTCGATGGTGCACCATCGCAAATACCCGCTTTTTCCATTGACAACACCCCCAGGTATTAGACTTCCTGCCTTGCCGTGGCCCTGGGGGCTCAATTCCCACTGGGCACATTGCCGCTGTGGTCTTTGTGCCCACTGGGAAGAGCTAAAGGAAGTACCACCCGTTTGCCGTGGGTGGCGTCCTGTAAGCCGGAAGAAGGGATCCTGGAGGTTGAGGGTTACCTGAG
>OY757020.1:49274441-49293322 GCA_963580285.1 Lucinisca nassula
TCCTCGGTGCCTTTCCAGACGACTTGGGTAAAATGTCCTGAAATCGACAATACATACATATTTATATTTTTACTACAGACTACGACAACACATCCATGTGACAAAGTGTATTCTTTCACACACACACACACACACACACACACACACACGCACGCACGCACGCACGCACGCACGCACGCACGCACCGCACCGCACCGCACCCACGCACGCACATACACACAATCCAGATTTGCTGTTGAAAATTCGAAATATTATTTGGAGCGCTGTGGTGCAGTGGTAAAGCATCGGATTTGATATCGAGAGGTAGCAGGTTTGATCCCCGCAAGTGCCACGTGTTGTTTCCTTGCGCAAGAAACTTCATCCAGATTGCTTAGAACTGGTTCCTATCCAGGAAAAGAGGGCCACATGGAAGATTAGTACTAGTACTAGATGTGTTACCCTCTTTAAATAAGGTCGATTATTATTATTATTATTATTATTATTATTATTATTATTTTATACTCCTAACATAGGTTTATACTCCAAACATAGGTTGTGAGTGCACGTTAGAACCGCCTCATTGAGGCGGTTCTAACGAGAACCCACGACCTATGTCTTGGAGCAAAAATAATAAACGTAATGTATTCCCAAGCCTGGCACATCGGCTACGGGTGAAGAATTCTATCAAAGATAAAGTACATCTCCTTGATTATTTATCTGCACAAATTAACTCCCTTACCTGGCAGAGAAACTCATATATAAGAGCAGCCAAATCAGTGATGAAATATGTTTATATGAAAATAAAGCATTTTAGATAGCGACTATGGTAATAGTTTGACGGGAGCCAGTCTATGTATATCCCTGTAAACCCCAGTTTTCTCTGTATAAAGTGGGGTTTACATGGGTGTACTTTACACGGACTTGTTCACCTGATGAGAAGCTTAATCTGCTGCATTGTATCGCGTCAAGTGACTGTTTCCGGATCACGGTATCACTCGAGACACGGTACGTCGAGTGTGATGCATAAAATCGGGGAGCCTTCATGAGACGTGATGTATTGCAGCTGGTTAAGCTACTATTGTAGCGGCCCCGATAGCTCAGTTGGTAGAGTGTCCGCTCCGGGGAACGGGAGGTCTCGGGTTCGATCCCGGGCTGTGACATACCAAAGTCGTTAAAAATGGTACTAGCTGCTCCTCGCTTGACACTCAGATTTACGGGGTAGAGCTACGACTGGTCGACCCAGTGTCAGGATAATGTGACTGGATGTGGTATCATGTAATGTGTCTGGGACATGATACTTCAGTGAGGCAGCACTATAAAAGTGGGCAATGAGCTCCCTGTCGCAACCAGACACCGTCGTGATATGACTGAAAAAAATGTTGAAAGCGACCTTAAACCCGAATTAACACACACACGCATAAGCTACTATTGTAGCACTCGGTGTGTTTATTAGATACATGTACCCTTAACGAAAGTAAGCCGAGAATTTGACGTTACGTTCTGCATGTAATGTCGTGATCAGCTTCACATGACGGATGCTGCGTTACACCTGAACAGCAAACGCCGAAGCTTAAACAATAGCACGGGTGGACATCAGGGGAGACACCGCGAAATCGCGTTTACGTACATTTGTTCCCACGACACATCCGAGAACTACAATTTGTATCGCGGCAGTTCCTAGAACCTAGGGCATTGTAAACGAAGGTAGGTACTCTCGCGTGTTTTGATTTATTGTGCAAGAATGAGCGAATAACGGCGATGCTATTCCATATTATTATGATTTACCTTTCTGAGTAGGCCAAAAGAAATATTTAAAAATCGTTGCCGAAAGTAGGCGACTGTCGAACACAGGGTTGTCTGACTTCAGTTTTATGTCAACACGAATGAATGATGCAATTGTTCTGTAAGTTTTCGCATCACGTGAACAAGTCCGTGAAATGAACACTCCGCTAAACCCCACTTTATATAGAGAAAATTGGGGTTAACGGGGGTTATACATTATTTTTGTTATTTCTGTTCCAAGACATAGGTTGTGGGTAGTCGTTAGAACCGGTTCTATCGAGCATCCACAACCTATGTTAATAAAACTGATTTTCACCAGAAAAGTAGCCATTTTGGAGATGTGAAAAAAATGTACTGTGTCGCACGGGTCTGTTATCTTAATGGCTCAGAGTGAGATCCTTTGGTGCATATTCTGGGTATGTCGGCTCTTATACGTCCCCGCCCATCGGGGCTTGAAGAAATAGATGAGCTGCATGATGCTTCAACGCAGAGCTGAAACCGACCCGCACACGAGTACTGGTAAACCGCTTAGAGGATCTAAGCCTGCCCAGGCAAGGCGGTGCGAGTGTCGGACCGTCCATGCTTATAAAACCTATTGGTTTCATTGGGTGGCAGGGCTTGAGATGTCATTACATCTCAATGTCGGGTTAAAGTCCCACAAAATTGGAAGCAACGTCTCCAAAATGACCTTTACAGTGTTGACTGGGACTTTGAACCCGAAATCAAACAAAACAAATGTCGACTCTTATTCATCATTTAGATGTAAAACATTTAATCCGTTCATGCAATGTGAAGGAGTAATGCCCAAATGTTCAGGCGAAAAGAAAAAATGAACATGAAATTAACAGACCCCAATGGACACATCACCAGCGGAAAGCCAAAAAGACAGTCACTTTCCCACAAAATGGCCAATTGGCTATCCAAAACAGAAATACATAAGCGATACACACAGTCAAAGACGAACTATAGCAAGAATAATCCGCGACAGAAGAAAGAACCGCATAGGAACCGCCAGGTAAAAGTATTTCACTGGGGGAGGGGGGGGGGGGGGGGGGCAATTTTACAATTTAACGCGGCCGCAATCCTCGCCCTCACTTCTGTCAATTACGAAAACACGCCTATACAAATACATTGTAACCTTTATCGCCAAAAACGAAAATTTTACGGTGAAAAAATGTGATATTTTTGTTTTTATTTCTACTCAAAATATAGATTATGGGTACTCGTTAGAACCGCCTCGATGAGGCGGTTCTAACGAGTACACACAATCTATATTTTAGAGCAGACCTTAGGGAAATAAGGTTTTCCCCTGTAAACCCCAGTTTTACTGTATAAAAGTGGGGTTCAAGGGGGTCAAAGTAATATTGGCGTGTTTTCGTGATGATGGTTTAGACACATAATTTGTTCAGTCCTCATTTAGGCTTCCTAACTCATTAGTGCAACATCTCCGAGAACATAAAAAGCAACCAATTATAGAGATGAAACATCGATGAGGACTCGACAGCATGAAATAAATGAAATGCTGGAGCAAAAGAAAACCAACAATTATATTTGTTTGTTTGAATGGAAGTTTAACGTCCTTATCAACACTGTATAGGTTATTTTGGAGACGTTGCTTCCAATTTTGTAGGACTTTTACTCGACATTGAGACGGAATAACCTCTCAAGCCCTGTCACCTAATGTAACCAATAGTGTTTATAAGCATGGACGGTCCGACTGGCACCGTTTTGCCTGGGCAGGCTTAGATCCTCTAAGCAGTTTACAAGTGTACCAGTACTCGTGTGCGGTCAGTTTCAGCTATACGTGGAAGCATCATGCGGCCCATCTATTTCTTCAAACCCCGATGGGCGGGGGGGCCGCCAACAATGAGACTCCGTTGAGCCCGACCAGAGACAATGCATCAGGTACCAGCAAACATTACCTAAAATTAAATTTCAGGTTAGCCTTTACGCTGGAACCGTCAAAGAGTCTAAGGCCTGCCCCTTCGGAGTGCAGTTAAAGACTGGGAAGCAAAGTTGTCAACTCTACTTCAATTCTGAAAGTCAGTCTGTTTTGCATGTTGACTTCAGCTCCAAAAGCCTCCCGTTGCCATCCCGCCCAAAGTACAAAACCGTACACCCAAAAACATACACAGGCAATCCTTTTTACACCAACGGCAATCCTCTTTACACCAACGTTAGAACGGCAAAACTCGTTATAACGGCGCATTTTAAGCTCAAAGCTTAGCCTCGGTACCGATCGCCCTGGCCATCCTTCTAACTGGAAACGCCCATATTATCTTATATGTACTCCAAGGATCAAATGTTGTGGATAATTGTTAGAATCGCCTCGGCGAGGCGATTCTAACAAATATCCACAGCATATGCTGTTTGAGAAATTACGTATCCCGTAGTATACTTCTTCTAATTGGGTTTATTCATAAAAAAGGGAACAATATATATCGTTATAACCATTAAGAGAACACGCCTATACAAATACACTGTGAATTTTACCACCAACAATCGAAAATTTTAAGATGAAAAATTGTGATATTTTTCTTATTTCTGCTCTAAAATATAGATTGTTCGTACTCGTTAAAACCGCCTCATTGAGTCGGTTCTAACGAGTACCCACAATATATATTTTAAAGCAGAAATAAGAAACATGATATTTTTCTTATTTCTGCTCAAATAAAAAATTCTAACGAGTACCCACAATCTATATTTTAAAGCAGAAATAAGAAAAATAGGGTTTACCCCTGCAAACCCCAGTTTTGCTATATAAAAGTGGGGTTCAAGGGGGTCGAAATTACATAGACGTGTTTCGCTGATGAGGGGTCCTCTCGAACCAGGTTCTCAAGCCTATTGATAACAAAGACAGTAGTCTGTACAGCAGGCTTACCTGTGTTCATTCCAAATGTGGCATTATTATAGTTGTAATCTTTAATTTCGTCATACCATGACTTCACTGCGTCACGGGCTGAAAAAAGTATGACACAATGTGATAGATGAAATGTATGAAACGAGCCTGAGTGTGTGATTCTTTTCTTTTAATAATAAGATTTTTATGCCCTCGCCACGAAGTGGGGAGGGGCATATAGTTTTACCCTTGTCCGTACGTACGTCTGTCTGTACGTCACACTTTGTAGTAGTATACTTGTCTCCGCAACTCCTACAGTATTTGACGCTGGGCATTGAAGCTTGCAACGCAGTTCAGACATGCATTGAACATATGTATAAATGAAACAGAATTCTGATTCAGGCCCTTATTGCAGAGTTATGTCCTCTTGAACAACTTAAACATGTGGGCCAAACGTATAGCATATGAGGTTAAATTATACTGTTCGTGTCTACAGTATTTGACGCAGGGCATTGAAACTTGCAACACAGTTCAGTTCGGGCATGCATTGAATATATGCATAAAGGAAACAGGATTCTGATCCAACTCCTTATTGCAGAATTATGTCCCTTGAATAACTTAAACATTTTGGACACATATGTAGCATAGGATATAAAATTGTACTGTTCTCCTTTGACAGTATTTTATCAAGGACATTGAAACTTGCAACACAGTTCAGACATGCATTGAACATGTGCATAAAGGAAACAGGATTCTGATCCAGCCCATTATTGCAGAAGTTTGTCCCCTTGAACGACTTGACAAGTTTTGCCATATGTTTCTTGGAGATATTTCAGTTTCTGCAGTTAAGTTTAAGTTAGAATGTGTGCCTACTGCATATGTCAAACAAATTACTCATCTAGTGAGGCATATGACAGGGGCATTCATCAACTTTAGTGATTGTCCAGTTTCTTTCTGGTTTGGTTTTACGGCCCTTTCAAGATTATTCCACTTATTTCGAGTCGATCGTTAATCAGAGGTGGCCCAAACCAGAGTACCCGGAGAAAACGACCTGACCGTCCGTTGCAGAACTTTGCTTCTCACATGTGGTTGCCCGAGCGAGGTTCGAACCACACTGGGTGAGAGACCTAACGGTAAAGTGTAAGAGCTCTTACGTATTAGGCCACGTAGGCCCGTTGACCATTTTTCCTTCCATCACGTGAACACGTCCTTGAAATGAAGACCCCCTATACCCAACTTTATAACTGGGGTTTACGGGGTATACATTATTTTTCTCTTTTTTTTTTTTGCTCCAAGATAAAGGTTGTGGGTACTCGTTAGAACCGCCTCATTGAGGCGTTTCTAACGAGAACCCATAACCTATGTTTGCAGTATTTGTAAGAAAAATATCACAGATATTCATCAGAAAAGTAGCCATTTTGGAGATGTAACAAAATGCACTATTGGCACGGGTCTGTTACAGTAAGGTGGCACTACAGTAAAAAAAATCCCCTTACTCACAATGTAAATTGGGGCATATTCCATGTTCTACCACATTTCAGCAAGTCTAATGCTTCCAATATGAGGCATATAATTTGACAGGCTGACCATTTACCTTCCAGAAGAAGCTAAAAAATATGTATGCTCTGCGGCATATTTTGGCCGTTTTGGCAGCCAGCGTCAACAAACCCATACCGCAGCGAATAAATCCAGGCATTTCCAGTGGCCAGTCAGCACAATTTTATGGTTCAATTTAAATCAACTGCATTTTAAAATAGCAAATACCTACTAATATTTCTTCTAATAAACAATAATACTTCTCAGAAAAATAATGGCTTAGCACCAGATCCAATCAAAAGCAGCAGAATATTCAATTCTGTACTGAAAGCTCTCCCCAAAGCAAGTGCAGCTTTCATAAAGACCAATTATTTACTGTAGTGCAACCTATACCAAACCCTAATTTCTCTATGATCCACCAAAAGAATTGCCAAACACAAGTTTAGACCATATCTAATAATATAGTCATGCATAATTAATGTTCAGTGACAAAGAATCTTTAAACTTTGCGAAAAAGTTATCGCTTCCAGATTCTACGATGAAAGCCGGACAAACCATGTTTTGTGAAAAAGCGCAAAGTTTACCTCTTTCCAGAATGGAACCCAGAAACCGGCTTGCATCAGTGCTTCTTCTCAGATGTCTTTGGAATACTTTAATCCTAAAATGCACTAAATCATGTCCTATTAGCAGCCATGCTAGAAATTTTGGCTGTTCTCACACCTATACCCCCTAATTTCAGTAAAAATTGGCATTTTGAGGATATTTTGGGGACAAAACTTTGATGAAAATGATTATAAATGCCTTAATGCCATGAGAAATGTCTGACTATATCTATTCAAATCTTGTAACATGAACCCAACCAGTAAGAACTTACAACGGCTGAGAAAACTCATTGCAATATTGCAGCGGGCTGTTCAGAGAGACAATTTTGAAATTTTGCATTGGCTTGAGACCCTTGTCTAATGCCAAGTAACCTCAGTGTTATATTCAATATTGAGTATTTTCTTTTTCTTGTGTTCCTGTTTAGACATTTACTGCAGGTCTGCTTTCCAAACAGACCAATGACAACTGATTTACATGGCTTTTAAGTACCCCCCCCCCCCCCTCCAATTACATGGAACAGAAGCAAAAACTTATAAAATACACCCAGTTAGTCCTAAATTAGCACTAAACTTACAATTTGTACAGTTTCTGTGACAAAATACATGCCAGGAAGATCCACCTTAAGATACAGAATTGGAGGGAACCTATTATGTGTGAAAATATTATGTAATGAATGAAAACATTAGAGGGGAGCTGATTTTTCTACTTTCGGTTATACCAAACCCTAATTTCTCTATGATCCACCAAAAGAATTGCCAAACACAAGTTTAGACCATATCTAATAATATAGTCATGCATAATTAATGTTCAGTGACAAAGAATCTTTAAACTTTGCGAAAAAGTTATCGCTTCCAGATTCTACGATGAAAGCCGGACAAACCATGTTTTGTGAAAAAGCGCAAAGTTTACCTCTTTCCAGAATGGAACCCAGAAACCGGCTTGCATCAGTGCTTCTTCTCAGATGTCTTTGGAATACTTTAATCCTAAAATGCACTAAATCATGTCCTATTAGCAGCCATGCTAGAAATTTTGGCTGTTCTCACACCTATACCCCCTAATTTCAGTAAAAATTGGCATTTTGAGGATATTTTGGGGACAAAACTTTGATGAAAATGATTATAAATGCCTTAATGCCATGAGAAATGTCTGACTATATCTATTCAAATCTTGTAACATGAACCCAACCAGTAAGAACTTACAACGGCTGAGAAAACTCATTGCAATATTGCAGCGGGCTGTTCAGAGAGACAATTTTGAAATTTTGCATTGGCTTGAGACCCTTGTCTAATGCCAAGTAACCTCAGTGTTATATTCAATATTGAGTATTTTCTTTTTCTTGTGTTCCTGTTTAGACATTTACTGCAGGTCTGCTTTCCAAACAGACCAATGACAACTGATTTACATGGCTTTTAAGTACCCCCCCCCCCTCCAATTACATGGAACAGAAGCAAAAACTTATAAAATACACCCAGTTAGTCCTAAATTAGCACTAAACTTACAATTTGTACAGTTTCTGTGACAAAATACATGCCAGGAAGATCCACCTTAAGATACAGAATTGGAGGGAACCTATTATGTGTGAAAATATTATGTAATGAATGAAAACATTAGAGGGGAGCTGATTTTTCTACTTTCGGTTTAGGTGGCACTACAGTAAAAAAAATCCCCTTACTCACAATGTAAATTGGGGCATATTCCATGTTCTACCACATTTCAGCAAGTCTAATGCTTCCAATATGAGGCATATAATTTGACAGGCTGACCATTTACCTTCCAGAAGAAGCTAAAAAATATGTATGCTGTGCGGCATATTTTGGCCGTTTTGGCAGCCAGCGTCAACAAACCCATACCGCAGCGAATAAATCCAGGCATTTCCAGTGGCCAGTCAGCACAATTTTATGGTTCAATTTAAATCAACTGCATTTTACAATAGCAAATACCTACTAATATTTCTTCTAATAAACAATAATACTTCTCAGAAAAATAATGGCTTAGCACCAGATCCAATCAAAAGCAGCAGAATATTCAATTCTGTACTGAAAGCTCTCCCCAAAGCAAGTGCAGCTTTCATAAAGACCAATTATTTACTGTAGTGCAACCTATACCAAACCCTAATTTCTCTATGATCCACCAAAAGAATTGCCAAACACAAGTTTAGACCATATCTAATAATATAGTCATGCATAATTAATGTTCAGTGACAAAGAATCTTTAAACTTTGCGAAAAAGTTATCGCTTCCAGATTCTACGATGAAAGCCGGACAAACCATGTTTTGTGAAAAAGCGCAAAGTTTACCTCTTTCCAGAATGGAACCCAGAAACCGGCTTGCATCAGTGCTTCTTCTCAGATGTCTTTGGAATACTTTAATCCTAAAATGCACTAAATCATGTCCTATTAGCAGCCATGCTAGAAATTTTGGCTGTTCTCACACCTATACCCCCTAATTTCAGTAAAAATTGGCATTTTGAGGATATTTTGGGGACAAAACTTTGATGAAAATGATTATAAATGCCTTAATGCCATGAGAAATGTCTGACTATATCTATTCAAATCTTGTAACATGAACCCAACCAGTAAGAACTTACAACGGCTGAGAAAACTCATTGCAATATTGCAGCGGGCTGTTCAGAGAGACAATTTTGAAATTTTGCATTGGCTTGAGACCCTTGTCTAATGCCAAGTAACCTCAGTGTTATATTCAATATTGAGTATTTTCTTTTTCTTGTGTTCCTGTTTAGACATTTACTGCAGGTCTGCTTTCCAAACAGACCAATGACAACTGATTTACATGGCTTTTAAGTACCCCCCCCCCTCCAATTACATGGAACAGAAGCAAAAACTTATAAAATACACCCAGTTAGTCCTAAATTAGCACTAAACTTACAATTTGTACAGTTTCTGTGACAAAATACATGCCAGGAAGATCCACCTTAAGATACAGAATTGGAGGGAACCTATTATGTGTGAAAATATTATGTAATGAATGAAAACATTAGAGGGGAGCTGATTTTTCTACTTTCGGTTATACCAAACCCTAATTTCTCTATGATCCACCAAAAGAATTGCCAAACACAAGTTTAGACCATATCTAATAATATAGTCATGCATAATTAATGTTCAGTGACAAAGAATCTTTAAACTTTGCGAAAAAGTTATCGCTTCCAGATTCTACGATGAAAGCCGGACAAACCATGTTTTGTGAAAAAGCGCAAAGTTTACCTCTTTCCAGAATGGAACCCAGAAACCGGCTTGCATCAGTGCTTCTTCTCAGATGTCTTTGGAATACTTTAATCCTAAAATGCACTAAATCATGTCCTATTAGCAGCCATGCTAGAAATTTTGGCTGTTCTCACACCTATACCCCCTAATTTCAGTAAAAATTGGCATTTTGAGGATATTTTGGGGACAAAACTTTGATGAAAATGATTATAAATGCCTTAATGCCATGAGAAATGTCTGACTATATCTATTCAAATCTTGTAACATGAACCCAACCAGTAAGAACTTACAACGGCTGAGAAAACTCATTGCAATATTGCAGCGGGCTGTTCAGAGAGACAATTTTGAAATTTTGCATTGGCTTGAGACCCTTGTCTAATGCCAAGTAACCTCAGTGTTATATTCAATATTGAGTATTTTCTTTTTCTTGTGTTCCTGTTTAGACATTTACTGCAGGTCTGCTTTCCAAACAGACCAATGACAACTGATTTACATGGCTTTTAAGTACCCCCCCCCTCCAATTACATGGAACAGAAGCAAAAACTTATAAAATACACCCAGTTAGTCCTAAATTAGCACTAAACTTACAATTTGTACAGTTTCTGTGACAAAATACATGCCAGGAAGATCCACCTTAAGATACAGAATTGGAGGGAACCTATTATGTGTGAAAATATTATGTAATGAATGAAAACATTAGAGGGGAGCTGATTTTTCTACTTTCGGTTATACCAAACCCTAATTTCTCTATGATCCACCAAAAGAATTGCCAAACACAAGTTTAGACCATATCTAATAATATAGTCATGCATAATTAATGTTCAGTGACAAAGAATCTTTAAACTTTGCGAAAAAGTTATCGCTTCCAGATTCTACGATGAAAGCCGGACAAACCATGTTTTGTGAAAAAGCGCAAAGTTTACCTCTTTCCAGAATGGAACCCAGAAACCGGCTTGCATCAGTGCTTCTTCTCAGATGTCTTTGGAATACTTTAATCCTAAAATGCACTAAATCATGTCCTATTAGCAGCCATGCTAGAAATTTTGGCTGTTCTCACACCTATACCCCCTAATTTCAGTAAAAATTGGCATTTTGAGGATATTTTGGGGACAAAACTTTGATGAAAATGATTATAAATGCCTTAATGCCATGAGAAATGTCTGACTATATCTATTCAAATCTTGTAACATGAACCCAACCAGTAAGAACTTACAACGGCTGAGAAAACTCATTGCAATATTGCAGCGGGCTGTTCAGAGAGACAATTTTGAAATTTTGCATTGGCTTGAGACCCTTGTCTAATGCCAAGTAACCTCAGTGTTATATTCAATATTGAGTATTTTCTTTTTCTTGTGTTCCTGTTTAGACATTTACTGCAGGTCTGCTTTCCAAACAGACCAATGACAACTGATTTACATGGCTTTTAAGTACCCCCCCCCCTCCAATTACATGGAACAGAAGCAAAAACTTATAAAATACACCCAGTTAGTCCTAAATTAGCACTAAACTTACAATTTGTACAGTTTCTGTGACAAAATACATGCCAGGAAGATCCACCTTAAGATACAGAATTGGAGGGAACCTATTATGTGTGAAAATATTATGTAATGAATGAAAACATTAGAGGGGAGCTGATTTTTCTACTTTCGGTTTAGGTGGCACTACAGTAAAAAAAATCCCCTTACTCACAATGTAAATTGGGGCATATTCCATGTTCTACCACATTTCAGCAAGTCTAATGCTTCCAATATGAGGCATATAATTTGACAGGCTGACCATTTACCTTCCAGAAGAAGCTAAAAAATATGTATGCTGTGCGGCATATTTTGGCCGTTTTGGCAGCCAGCGTCAACAAACCCATACCGCAGCGAATAAATCCAGGCATTTCCAGTGGCCAGTCAGCACAATTTTATGGTTCAATTTAAATCAACTGCATTTTACAATAGCAAATACCTACTAATATTTCTTCTAATAAACAATAATACTTCTCAGAAAAATAATGGCTTAGCACCAGATCCAATCAAAAGCAGCAGAATATTCAATTCTGTACTGAAAGCTCTCCCCAAAGCAAGTGCAGCTTTCATAAAGACCAATTATTTACTGTAGTGCAACCTATACCAAACCCTAATTTCTCTATGATCCACCAAAAGAATTGCCAAACACAAGTTTAGACCATATCTAATAATATAGTCATGCATAATTAATGTTCAGTGACAAAGAATCTTTAAACTTTGCGAAAAAGTTATCGCTTCCAGATTCTACGATGAAAGCCGGACAAACCATGTTTTGTGAAAAAGCGCAAAGTTTACCTCTTTCCAGAATGGAACCCAGAAACCGGCTTGCATCAGTGCTTCTTCTCAGATGTCTTTGGAATACTTTAATCCTAAAATGCACTAAATCATGTCCTATTAGCAGCCATGCTAGAAATTTTGGCTGTTCTCACACCTATACCCCCTAATTTCAGTAAAAATTGGCATTTTGAGGATATTTTGGGGACAAAACTTTGATGAAAATGATTATAAATGCCTTAATGCCATGAGAAATGTCTGACTATATCTATTCAAATCTTGTAACATGAATCCAACCAGTAAGAACTTACAACGGCTGAGAAAACTCATTGCAATATTGCAGCGGGCTGTTCAGAGAGACAATTTTGAAATTTTGCATTGGCTTGAGACCCTTGTCTAATGCCAAGTAACCTCAGTGTTATATTCAATATTGAGTATTTTCTTTTTCTTGTGTTCCTGTTTAGACATTTACTGCAGGTCTGCTTTCCAAACAGACCAATGACAACTGATTTACATGGCTTTTAAGTACCCCCCCCCCCTCCAATTACATGGAACAGAAGCAAAAACTTATAAAATACACCCAGTTAGTCCTAAATTAGCACTAAACTTACAATTTGTACAGTTTCTGTGACAAAATACATGCCAGGAAGATCCACCTTAAGATACAGAATTGGAGGGAACCTATTATGTGTGAAAATATTATGTAATGAATGAAAACATTAGAGGGGAGCTGATTTTTCTACTTTCGGTTTAGGTGGCACTACAGTAAAAAAAATCCCCTTACTCACAATGTAAATTGGGGCATATTCCATGTTCTACCACATTTCAGCAAGTCTAATGCTTCCAATATGAGGCATATAATTTGACAGGCTGACCATTTACCTTCCAGAAGAAGCTAAAAAATATGTATGCTGTGCGGCATATTTTGGCCGTTTTGGCAGCCAGCGTCAACAAACCCATACCGCAGCGAATAAATCCAGGCATTTCCAGTGGCCAGTCAGCACAATTTTATGGTTCAATTTAAATCAACTGCATTTTACAATAGCAAATACCTACTAATATTTCTTCTAATAAACAATAATACTTCTCAGAAAAATAATGGCTTAGCACCAGATCCAATCAAAAGCAGCAGAATATTCAATTCTGTACTGAAAGCTCTCCCCAAAGCAAGTGCAGCTTTCATAAAGACCAATTATTTACTGTAGTGCAACCTATACCAAACCCTAATTTCTCTATGATCCACCAAAAGAATTGCCAAACACAAGTTTAGACCATATCTAATAATATAGTCATGCATAATTAATGTTCAGTGACAAAGAATCTTTAAACTTTGCGAAAAAGTTATCGCTTCCAGATTCTACGATGAAAGCCGGACAAACCATGTTTTGTGAAAAAGCGCAAAGTTTACCTCTTTCCAGAATGGAACCCAGAAACCGGCTTGCATCAGTGCTTCTTCTCAGATGTCTTTGGAATACTTTAATCCTAAAATGCACTAAATCATGTCCTATTAGCAGCCATGCTAGAAATTTTGGCTGTTCTCACACCTATACCCCCTAATTTCAGTAAAAATTGGCATTTTGAGGATATTTTGGGGACAAAACTTTGATGAAAATGATTATAAATGCCTTAATGCCATGAGAAATGTCTGACTATATCTATTCAAATCTTGTAACATGAACCCAACCAGTAAGAACTTACAACGGCTGAGAAAACTCATTGCAATATTGCAGCGGGCTGTTCAGAGAGACAATTTTGAAATTTTGCATTGGCTTGAGACCCTTGTCTAATGCCAAGTAACCTCAGTGTTATATTCAATATTGAGTATTTTCTTTTTCTTGTGTTCCTGTTTAGACATTTACTGCAGGTCTGCTTTCCAAACAGACCAATGACAACTGATTTACATGGCTTTTAAGTACCCCCCCCCTCCAATTACATGGAACAGAAGCAAAAACTTATAAAATACACCCAGTTAGTCCTAAATTAGCACTAAACTTACAATTTGTACAGTTTCTGTGACAAAATACATGCCAGGAAGATCCACCTTAAGATACAGAATTGGAGGGAACCTATTATGTGTGAAAATATTATGTAATGAATGAAAACATTAGAGGGGAGCTGATTTTTCTACTTTCGGTTTAGGTGGCACTACAGTAAAAAAAATCCCCTTACTCACAATGTAAATTGGGGCATATTCCATGTTCTACCACATTTCAGCAAGTCTAATGCTTCCAATATGAGGCATATAATTTGACAGGCTGACCATTTACCTTCCAGAAGAAGCTAAAAAATATGTATGCTGTGCGGCATATTTTGGCCGTTTTGGCAGCCAGCGTCAACAAACCCATACCGCAGCGAATAAATCCAGGCATTTCCAGTGGCCAGTCAGCACAATTTTATGGTTCAATTTAAATCAACTGCATTTTACAATAGCAAATACCTACTAATATTTCTTCTAATAAACAATAATACTTCTCAGAAAAATAATGGCTTAGCACCAGATCCAATCAAAAGCAGCAGAATATTCAATTCTGTACTGAAAGCTCTCCCCAAAGCAAGTGCAGCTTTCATAAAGACCAATTATTTACTGTAGTGCAACCTATACCAAACCCTAATTTCTCTATGATCCACCAAAAGAATTGCCAAACACAAGTTTAGACCATATCTAATAATATAGTCATGCATAATTAATGTTCAGTGACAAAGAATCTTTAAACTTGGCGAAAAAGTTATCGCTTCCAGATTCTACGATGAAAGCCGGACAAACCATGTTTTGTGAAAAAGCGCAAAGTTTACCTCTTTCCAGAATGGAACCCAGAAACCGGCTTGCATCAGTGCTTCTTCTCAGATGTCTTTGGAATACTTTAATCCTAAAATGCACTAAATCATGTCCTATTAGCAGCCATGCTAGAAATTTTGGCTGTTCTCACACCTATACCCCCTAATTTCAGTAAAAATTGGCATTTTGAGGATATTTTGGGGACAAAACTTTGATGAAAATGATTATAAATGCCTTAATGCCATGAGAAATGTCTGACTATATCTATTCAAATCTTGTAACATGAACCCAACCAGTAAGAACTTACAACGGCTGAGAAAACTCATTGCAATATTGCAGCGGGCTGTTCAGAGAGACAATTTTGAAATTTTGCATTGGCTTGAGACCCTTGTCTAATGCCAAGTAACCTCAGTGTTATATTCAATATTGAGTATTTTCTTTTTCTTGTGTTCCTGTTTAGACATTTACTGCAGGTCTGCTTTCCAAACAGACCAATGACAACTGATTTACATGGCTTTTAAGTACCCCCCCCCCCCTCCAATTACATGGAACAGAAGCAAAAACTTATAAAATACACCCAGTTAGTCCTAAATTAGCACTAAACTTACAATTTGTACAGTTTCTGTGACAAAATACATGCCAGGAAGATCCACCTTAAGATACAGAATTGGAGGGAACCTATTATGTGTGAAAATATTATGTAATGAATGAAAACATTAGAGGGGAGCTGATTTTTCTACTTTCGGTTTAGGTGGCACTACAGTAAAAAAAATCCCCTTACTCACAATGTAAATTGGGGCATATTCCATGTTCTACCACATTTCAGCAAGTCTAATGCTTCCAATATGAGGCATATAATTTGACAGGCTGACCATTTACCTTCCAGAAGAAGCTAAAAAATATGTATGCTGTGCGGCATATTTTGGCCGTTTTGGCAGCCAGCGTCAACAAACCCATACCGCAGCGAATAAATCCAGGCATTTCCAGTGGCCAGTCAGCACAATTTTATGGTTCAATTTAAATCAACTGCATTTTACAATAGCAAATACCTACTAATATTTCTTCTAATAAACAATAATACTTCTCAGAAAAATAATGGCTTAGCACCAGATCCAATCAAAAGCAGCAGAATATTCAATTCTGTACTGAAAGCTCTCCCCAAAGCAAGTGCAGCTTTCATAAAGACCAATTATTTACTGTAGTGCAACCTATACCAAACCCTAATTTCTCTATGATCCACCAAAAGAATTGCCAAACACAAGTTTAGACCATATCTAATAATATAGTCATGCATAATTAATGTTCAGTGACAAAGAATCTTTAAACTTTGCGAAAAAGTTATCGCTTCCAGATTCTACGATGAAAGCCGGACAAACCATGTTTTGTGAAAAAGCGCAAAGTTTACCTCTTTCCAGAATGGAACCCAGAAACCGGCTTGCATCAGTGCTTCTTCTCAGATGTCTTTGGAATACTTTAATCCTAAAATGCACTAAATCATGTCCTATTAGCAGCCATGCTAGAAATTTTGGCTGTTCTCACACCTATACCCCCTAATTTCAGTAAAAATTGGCATTTTGAGGATATTTTGGGGACAAAACTTTGATGAAAATGATTATAAATGCCTTAATGCCATGAGAAATGTCTGACTATATCTATTCAAATCTTGTAACATGAACCCAACCAGTAAGAACTTACAACGGCTGAGAAAACTCATTGCAATATTGCAGCGGGCTGTTCAGAGAGACAATTTTGAAATTTTGCATTGGCTTGAGACCCTTGTCTAATGCCAAGTAACCTCAGTGTTATATTCAATATTGAGTATTTTCTTTTTCTTGTGTTCCTGTTTAGACATTTACTGCAGGTCTGCTTTCCAAACAGACCAATGACAACTGATTTACATGGCTTTTAAGTACCCCCCCCCCCCTCCAATTACATGGAACAGAAGCAAAAACTTATAAAATACACCCAGTTAGTCCTAAATTAGCACTAAACTTACAATTTGTACAGTTTCTGTGACAAAATACATGCCAGGAAGATCCACCTTAAGATACAGAATTGGAGGGAACCTATTATGTGTGAAAATATTATGTAATGAATGAAAACATTAGAGGGGAGCTGATTTTTCTACTTTCGGTTTAGGTGGCACTACAGTAAAAAAAATCCCCTTACTCACAATGTAAATTGGGGCATATTCCATGTTCTACCACATTTCAGCAAGTCTAATGCTTCCAATATGAGGCATATAATTTGACAGGCTGACCATTTACCTTCCAGAAGAAGCTAAAAAATATGTATGCTGTGCGGCATATTTTGGCCGTTTTGGCAGCCAGCGTCAACAAACCCATACCGCAGCGAATAAATCCAGGCATTTCCAGTGGCCAGTCAGCACAATTTTATGGTTCAATTTAAATCAACTGCATTTTACAATAGCAAATACCTACTAATATTTCTTCTAATAAACAATAATACTTCTCAGAAAAATAATGGCTTAGCACCAGATCCAATCAAAAGCAGCAGAATATTCAATTCTGTACTGAAAGCTCTCCCCAAAGCAAGTGCAGCTTTCATAAAGACCAATTATTTACTGTAGTGCAACCTATACCAAACCCTAATTTCTCTATGATCCACCAAAAGAATTGCCAAACACAAGTTTAGACCATATCTAATAATATAGTCATGCATAATTAATGTTCAGTGACAAAGAATCTTTAAACTTTGCGAAAAAGTTATCGCTTCCAGATTCTACGATGAAAGCCGGACAAACCATGTTTTGTGAAAAAGCGCAAAGTTTACCTCTTTCCAGAATGGAACCCAGAAACCGGCTTGCATCAGTGCTTCTTCTCAGATGTCTTTGGAATACTTTAATCCTAAAATGCACTAAATCATGTCCTATTAGCAGCCATGCTAGAAATTTTGGCTGTTCTCACACCTATACCCCCTAATTTCAGTAAAAATTGGCATTTTGAGGATATTTTGGGGACAAAACTTTGATGAAAATGATTATAAATGCCTTAATGCCATGAGAAATGTCTGACTATATCTATTCAAATCTTGTAACATGAACCCAACCAGTAAGAACTTACAACGGCTGAGAAAACTCATTGCAATATTGCAGCGGGCTGTTCAGAGAGACAATTTTGAAATTTTGCATTGGCTTGAGACCCTTGTCTAATGCCAAGTAACCTCAGTGTTATATTCAATATTGAGTATTTTCTTTTTCTTGTGTTCCTGTTTAGACATTTACTGCAGGTCTGCTTTCCAAACAGACCAATGACAACTGATTTACATGGCTTTTAAGTACCCCCCCCCCCTCCAATTACATGGAACAGAAGCAAAAACTTATAAAATACACCCAGTTAGTCCTAAATTAGCACTAAACTTACAATTTGTACAGTTTCTGTGACAAAATACATGCCAGGAAGATCCACCTTAAGATACAGAATTGGAGGGAACCTATTATGTGTGAAAATATTATGTAATGAATGAAAACATTAGAGGGGAGCTGATTTTTCTACTTTCGGTTTAGGTGGCACTACAGTAAAAAAAATCCCCTTACTCACAATGTAAATTGGGGCATATTCCATGTTCTACCACATTTCAGCAAGTCTAATGCTTCCAATATGAGGCATATAATTTGACAGGCTGACCATTTACCTTCCAGAAGAAGCTAAAAAATATGTATGCTGTGCGGCATATTTTGGCCGTTTTGGCAGCCAGCGTCAACAAACCCATACCGCAGCGAATAAATCCAGGCATTTCCAGTGGCCAGTCAGCACAATTTTATGGTTCAATTTAAATCAACTGCATTTTACAATAGCAAATACCTACTAATATTTCTTCTAATAAACAATAATACTT